>PNEQ01045275.1:0-54272 GCA_003012365.1 Medauroidea extradentata
GTGCATTTAATGAGTAGATATTGTAGCTAAAATTTATCGGAGCAGTTTAATGTAGTTGTAAACATTGCACGACCCTATGTAAATAAAAGCACGTGGCATTATTTGTGTTTACATCGGCGGAAAGATATAAACTGGCAGGAAATAGAAATTAATCAGGGCTTTTTTGAGTGTTCACTTTATTCCGAATCACCTATACATCAGTTAGAGTCGACATTGCTTTGAAACATCAATAAACAATAACAAATACACCAGTTATATTTGCGTTAGATAAACGTAACACTGCTTGTACACGGATCATATTATTGTGTATTTGAACAACTCAGCAGTTATATTTACTGATGTCCAAGTGGGAAAAACGTAATTTTATGTTTGTATGAACTAGTGTTAGTTTTGTACGCGTTACTTGGGAGTACATTTTCCTCTAACAATACATTTTTTACCTCAGCCAGTTTTCTCATAATGGCACTTCAATTTCAAAAGTTTAAGCCGCAAAAACCAATGATCATACATTAATTAAAAAATTCACACTAAAACTACATTTCACGAGTTACAGTTCGACATGTTTTAATTTCTACTACAACATATTTGTACATTTAAACAAAATTCTGAAATTTTGAATTTTTCCTCTTTTACAGATTTTTTTAATACAAAAATATTTTTTATGGATTTTAAAACATGTCAATTAGTGCCCCGTGATATTTAGTTTCAGTGGGAATTTTTTAATGCATTATGTTCATTGGCTTTTGGGGCTTATAGGAATGAAAAACATGCACATTTCGACAATGAATTGTCATTATGGGAAAACTGGCTGATCTAAATTTGATTTTCGTGACAGGATATCGTGATCTCTATTAACATCTGCAAAACTAAAACCATTTCATACAAATATAAAAATATGACTTTTCCCCCTCTTGGACATCCTTAAGACAATGCTTAGACATGCAATAAACATAAATTCAACATAAATGATTAGAATGTGCGTAAACCAGTTTTAATTTAGTGACTGAATAGTGGTTAATGCGTCATGTCACTAGTGACAATTATTACAAGCTGAATTCCAAATACCTGGAAGTAAAACTTTTGGTAGTTGTTTACCACACGCCAGCGCATGTATCTTCTGGCTAATCAGGCATTTGAAACGTGTGAGGTAGCCTAAATACCCAACTGTGGAGACATTTGGATTTCATGACTACTTCAAGATGGCAACAATGATAGGTAACTTACACAAACATTTTCTTTTCAGATACACACTGTCCGTTCATTAAATTTTAAACGTATAAAATTTATTTTTCATGTTTTATTAACTCATGAGAACTAAATACATGATTTCAGACTTCTGCTACTAGAATTAATATCTTTACAATACATGTGCAGCTCAAGTCTAAGAGAGAACAACTAGAATAAAACAATTTTAAGGAAACACTATAATTTTATCCAATATTATCAACCTTACGCCAATATAAAAAGAAGATAAATGTAAGAAAATTCTAAAAACTCATTACAAACACAAAATTTCGGCACACGATAACCAGGCAAAATGAGCATCACACAGTTTCATTAGCATTATTTCTAAGATGCTAAGAAATTAACGAATAATAAAAGTATTCCAATAAAAAAACTATGATTATTGTTCTCCTAAAAACACTAAATTCTCAATGATTATAGTAAAATTTTAACGAAAATATTTCGAAATACAGCAACAATTTAAAATACATGAACTGAAACAAATAGAAAGAAGGAAATTTTACAGCAAGCCATTAAAAATGTCCGATTGTAAAGGCACAAGGAATTTAATAATTTAGTTACTGAGTTCCATGACTGAAATATAATTAGTGTTAATTTACAATCTATTCTAGCGACAAGCGTACGTAATTGTTTTATATTCTACAGATGTCAGTTATTTGCAGCTTATTTATTAAAGTATTGTGTGCAGCAGCATCTAAGATATTCTATCTAAGAATTACTGCCGAGAGTAAGTACGCGTCACTACTTCTAACCAGCACGATGTATAAAAAAAACTCAGCACATAAAATCGGCTTGGCATGCCGTAAAGTCGTATGGAATATAAGAAGCACGAAGCGAATTACGATTTACAAAGAGTCACCTACAAAAATACTATTTTAAAACTCAGTAAATGACTGGAAAAAAATCATAATTTTAGGTTTTTTTCCCTAAAATTTTAAAAATGCCACGCAGTAGCCCATAACGTATACTTTCGATACATTTTTTCTTTTCATTATGCTGATTAATGTTTTGCGGCTTATAAGAACGAAAAACATGCAAAATATTACTTTGAAGTGGCACTATTGGAAAAGTTACTGAGCTATTTTTTTTGTAAGAGAAAAATGTACTCCCAAGTAAGTAACTTGTACAAAACTAACACTACTTCATTCAAATACAAAATTACGATTTTTTCCCCACTTGACCAAATTATCTTCACTCACTCACTCTCGTCACCCCACCCCTCCTTGGTCGGTTGGCAACAGATCGGACGAGATATGTCGGTCGCGCGGTCAGAAATCGACGAAATCCCCAGCAGAGTTGGCGACGCGACCCTCGGCTAACAAGGTGAAAAATTCTCGGAAACGGCCATTACCCGTTCCAGGTCTGCCACGCAAAGCGGTGCCGGTCGTTACAGCGCTTATATTATCCCCGACGTGAAGCTGACCCCCTCCTCGTACACTTCCCCAAGCCTTACTATCGTTGGCTGAGGTACGGTCTGCTAGGGCCGGCACGAAGGTCCGTTCATTACCCCCTGGCCGACGTGAGGTCTGGCGATGACAAACAACCCTAGCCCAGAGCTTTACCCCGGTCCACGTAGCTACAGCGAGTGCTGCACGGTGGTCAACACCCCCGCCTCCTCCCCCATGCACATACACACTGTCACGACGCTAAGTTATGAGTCTATACCAGACTAGCGAAGCGGAGGGAAAAAAAAATCTGCCTCCCTACAATATATTTCGCCGCTTCCACCCTCGCTAGCCGCTACGTATGTGGCGGCGGTTAAATTATTTTGTGCCGACTGCGAAAACGGATTCTATTGATTACTAAGGAAGTATTCATTTCGCTGTAAAAATAATTTTCCTGTCCCTTAAATTTTTACGTTAACATTTTCCTGTCCAAAACGTATTTTTTAAATTAATATCATTTCGTATTTTCGCATTGCCATAAAAAACCTTTTTCTTTTACCCGCGGACTGTGTTTTCATAAACTCTATTGAATCAGCATAGCTCTATTTGGGAGGAACATATACTGTTTTTACATTTTTTTTTCTATGGCGGATTTTTATTTTCATAATGGAGGTGTGGAACATATTTTAAAATGTTGTGTTAAATTGCACTCAATAAAAAAATAAGTCACACTAGAAACTTGTATACTAACACATTGGTAGGGGCCAGTAGTTTTCGCGAAAAGATTTTTGCAGCATTTTGTTTTAGTGCCTTACGTGCGCACCTACATCTCTGCTTTGTGGTCAGTGATTGGATGCCGTTAATACCCAGCGTGTGGAGGTTAAACCCGCAAATCATAGCCGTGGTTGGCACAGTCAAATGAATAACGACTCTGCACAAAAACACTCTGCTTACTTAAGAGTGCGTGATGAATACATAAAATTAAAAAAAAAAAATATATATATATATATATATGATTTACACGTTTTTGAAAATCAATAAGGAAAAACAAGAAAACGTCAACAATCCTAGATGATGATATTTTACAACTTCATGAACAAACATTTGTCCAGAGCGATGCATTTATTAAGAGTGATTTTTTCGCACCTTAAATATACAAAATATCGGCGTTAGAGATTGTTCTGCAGAAAAACGTTACGCGAGAAAGTCGTTGCTCAGATTGGCAAAAACTGTTGCCTAGATATATGTTTTTTTTTTTTTTTTTTTTGTAAATTGGCGTCTAGAAATCTACAATTGCAATCTTATTCTATTAGCTCTGAATTATGAACCCCACTTTCTTAACGGTGCGGTTCACATTAAGTTTTCAACGTCTTATTTTATTTTTATATTTGTACCAGATATTTTTTTCTTATTTTGGACATAAATTGTGATTAAATCATCCTCTTAGGAAATTTGTGTATCTCTTATAGTTTGAGCGTAATGAGTCGTAAACATCAAATTTTGCACTTTACGGTTTTACGCACGCCTCTAAAACCAACTGAAATACCAAACCGAAAAAATTCGCAGTGTATAACAATGTTGTAGGCTATGATTTGACATACATAAAAAATATTTTTGTATTTAATAAAAAATGCTGAATTTTTAAATTAAAATTATAATATTTCAACAATTTTTAAAAATACAAAACTATATATATATATATATATATATATATATATATATATATATATATATATTGTTTTTATATGTGTCAAATCACAGCCTACAACATTTTTATACACTCCATTTTTTTTCGGTTTGATATGTAAGCTGGTTTAGTGGCGTGCATAAAACCGTAAAGTGCAAATTTGGACGTTTACGACTCATTACGCAAAAACTATAAGAGATGCAGAATTACCTAACAGGAAGACTTAGTCACATTTTATATCTACAATAAGAAAAATAAATATCTGGTACAATTATAAAAATAAATTAAGACGTTGAAAACTGAGGTGAGCCGCCCTCTTAACAAATCATTCGTGGCACAAATACTGATGGTTATTACAAAACACGCCTTTATTTTGTAGCGAAATAAGGCATGATTACAACAGTACTACGCAAAGATTACGGCCGCAATACCTTCAGCAATGACAAAGGCGACCACTATTGATGGCTGGAGTGGAATTTGAGGAGGCGGAGTGGAATTTGAGGAGGCGGAATGGAATTTGAGGACGCGGGTTGGAATTCGGGCGAGAGGAGGAATTCGTAAGATGTGAGCGAGAGGGAGGGCCTGCTGATGTGCGCATAAGGATGCTAAAGGGTGGCACCATAGAGGAAATATGAGTGGACAAGATGAAGGGCGAGCACGCCTGTTCTCTAAAAGAAAAATTACATCACGCGCCACCACCACAGCGTTTTATGCTGCTAGCAAGCTACTCTAATTAACTATAGGCGGTTCAAGATCAAGTAAGCACTCGAAAAAAACCAGCAAAATTTATATTTTCAGACTCTTGGGATCTATATACGAGTACATACGTGTATTGCAGCAGGAATTGATTCACCAGTTAGTAGTGTCTGAACTAAGCTTTTACGCGGCCAGAATGAGAAGTTAATTTTGCAAAGCGTAATGCCATTTCGAAGCACAACTTTCTAGCGTTCTTTACAGAAACGTTTTCTTAATGACAAACTGAAAAAAATTTTTAGGGTATTCCTCTATCATTTCTTTAAATATTTTTCTTTGTTAAAAATATTGTTCTTTTGTGGGAAAATAAACTTAAACATATCGCTTGCATTATAAAAACATATCTTAATTAACTGAACTATTTTAATGACAACATACTTATTTAATTATCATGTTAGCCCTGCTATACATTAAACAACCAAAATTTTCTTTAAAAAAACACTTTTCAATTGTTGTTTTTAAACAAAAATTACTCTTTTTAACAAAGCTACTTTGCAATTGTAAAAATTATGTTGCAGCAAATAACGTATTGTTGGTGTCGGTGGATTCGTGTATGACACTATGGCTCAAGAGCTGAAAAGTAGCCCGTTGTTTCAAATTAATTTTTTAAAATATTTATTGTATGGTGCGTAACGTATCCTCTTTGTTTATTTTATTATTACGTTGCAAGTTTTGTAAAACTATAAATTATACAAAAAAATTGCTAAAAATAAAAAACATTCGCCTTCTATATAATGTAATATAAGAAACCACTATTGTCAAATAATGCTGTATTTTCTTCGTTCGGCAAACATTATGAACTATCAAGTTATTTAGAAAAAAAAAAGGTATACATTATTTTCAGTGGGAAATATAAACTTTTGACTAGTTCTGTATTATTGCATGTCTCCTACAGGGACTTTTAAAAAACTTTACGAACGCGAGTGCTTTTGAAAGGCTTCTGCATATCAGCCGCTAGCTTGGTTAGTGAATATGTCATGCATGGCATTTCCTTTATACTGTGTACACATGGTGGAGTGTTTATTCCTCTTAAACATTCGAAAAAAAAATTACAGTAGAGTTTTAGTATCAATGTTATGATTTAAGTTTTTGGAAAGTATTTTTAATAGTAAAAGTCGTGGTAACGTTTAAACAAAGCATATTTTAAGAATACGTTTTTTATAGTTCACTTTATTGTTACAAGTAAATAATAATTATTTTAAACTGTGGTATATTCATTATTGCAAACTGAGAAATTGCAAAATTTTCCTATTGTTTAACCCATATTATTTCTTAATAATGTTATAAATAAGTTCTATTTACAGGTCGGTAATCCCATTTAAATATCAGTCGGTCGACCGGGTCTGGTGTTAACTTGGTATTTTACACACATAAGAGGTACGGGAAGGTAAGATCTCGAGCGAACGGCTGGAATACTTAATTGTCGATAAAATCTGAACTACTCATCGTAATTCGATGGGACGTTTTTGCCGAGTAGTTATTTTATTATAGGACGTATATTTATGCACCACTAGTTATGATTCGTCTTCTGGTTAAAAATTAAAAACAGTTTAAAATAAGTCTTGAAACTAGAAAATCCATTAAATGGGAAAACTTTAATTTTTAATATTAAAGTTTTCCATTTTGTAGATTTTGTGGTTTCAGGCTCTTACTTTTTTAAAAACCATTTTAAATATTTTACTTGAAAGCAAGGCATACTACCGCCTAGTGCTGTATATGCAGATGTTAGCTAATAAAATATTTACTCGGCAAAGTCCCATCGAATTACGATTAGTAACATAAACATACGGTTACCGGTATAATAATTGTACAACATTATGTTATTTGCTATAGCCCAACGTTTACGTCTTTCTACATAAGTGTGCTTACATCGGTACCAGGCATTTTATGTAACACAAATTCGGCAAAAATTTATGTTCCTTACCGTTACATAAAAATTGTAAGTAACTGATAAAAATGGTTTTTACATCCGTGTTACTTGCATGAAATTCGGCAGCTTAATGACAAAATTAAGGCAATAAATAACTTGCATTAATGTTACTTGCAAAACGAACGAAAATAATTTTCAATAAAATACTCTAAAGCAGCCCTCTATACTCCGAAGCAACAAACTATACGTATGATCTTTCAAACTTAAGAAATAGTCATATGTGTTAGGCATTTTTTCAAAATATAGGCATAATTTTTTCACGTTTGGTCACAAAATGTTCTGCTGTCGTTTAACTTACTTTTCTACCAAAAGTAAGGAAATCAAGTTTCCCCCACAAGATTGGGGAATATTTCCTTGCCATACTTGTCCTTCATAATTAACATATTGTCTACTGCAGTGTCTCCTAAAACACAATATTGGAAAATAGTATGCAGAAATTCAGGCGTTTTTAACAACGCTCTACTTCTTTTGGTTCATCTGGGCTTCGGGAACACTGTTCAAATACGGAGAAAAGGCCTGTTTAGCTACCGATACAATCTGCAACGTTTAAACAACAATCTGTTCTATAGAAGTAACAATGAGTTATGATAAAGATACGTGACTTTTTCTTCTTTTACACAACAAATTGTTGGAGGAAACTCCAAATAGTACCCCACAACCAAACAGGACAATTTTAAAGGAAGTATGGTAACTATACCATCTTTCTTTCAGTACGAGGGTTCAGGATACGGTCGGTCTACCTTTTTTTTCAACTAACACATAAATTGACTAGTTAGAGAATGTTCATTGTAATAACTGCCCGGTGCTCTTAGGACACTTCAATACCTCATCTGCTTACATTCGAAGATTGCCACCACCACGAGCCCAAACTACTGCAAAGAAAAACATTTGATGAGCCCGCATTACTTATCAAGTTCCTGTTC
The DNA here is from genome assembly GCA_003012365.1 of Medauroidea extradentata. Classification (NCBI taxonomy): domain Eukaryota; kingdom Metazoa; phylum Arthropoda; class Insecta; order Phasmatodea; family Phasmatidae; genus Medauroidea; species Medauroidea extradentata. The sequence continues at coordinate 7,924 of PNEQ01045275.1, forward strand.
CACCAGTGACGGATTCGAGGCTGAACATAGAAGCGTTGTAAGAAAAACGATAAATTTGGTATCACCTACCAAAGTTTATTTCTAACATTGGACAAAAAAAAAAAGAACTATCTGAATTAGTATCAGCGAGAAGATAATAAAATCTATTTTATGTTACCGTACCATGATTCTGTGGAGCCTATAATAACCGGTTTTCACCCCCAACTCTTTTGTTATTAACGCAGCTTGACCTCCTAATTCCACTGTTGTCTCAATGTTCCATGGATTGCTATCACTGGCAAGTACCTGCCTTGAAAGTAATGTATAGTGCCCAATCACACTGTTACTCTCCACTTGCATGAGTCTTAGGCATTTAGAACTTGCGAGTTTCCCGAGTTGGACAGTAAAAAAAACCAGCTGCCTGTCAAAAACACAGATCATGCCAACAGGAGTTATCATGAAGTACCCGAGGATAACTCAGCAATTCCGCACATTCCATTCGTTCATCCTAAGGGTATCCGCCTTACACTTAACTCATGCCTGTATCATTAACTAGTCGGACACACTTCTGATTTTCAACGTGACCATTGGTTAACTTCTACCTATGGCGAGCAAGGCAGCAGTGAAAGCGGCTACAACCTGGAAGGTCTCCGAGTAGGAGCCGAAATCGTACACATTGAGGGCACAAAAAACGCAATCTGATACCTAAATATATAGTTGGTTATTGTCTGCTTCAATTCGTACACGAATCGTCTATTTTAAGAATATGTCACATAAATTAAAAAATAAGAGCAAGGCGTTCGGCATAACGCCTGTCCGTCAACGGGGTCATTAAAGACAGAACCAGTGAATCTGGTTAAAAGAAGACAGGAACGGGCAATTTGTGTCAAAATGTCCAACTATTCAGGCTGCCGAACTATGTTCATAGTTTCGACAGATACATTTTCAATCGAAAATTACTTAAAATGAACGAGCGATGTCTACCTACGCAATAGCATTTAAATAACACTACAAAAGGCTGAACCGGTAATCGAGCCCGAGCCTTCCCCTGATACGGAACCAGTGTTTTGTCACTACGTCACTAACTCGTTAAACTAAAATTAATTTTTCTTTGTTAAAAGGGGTTTATTCAAACTGCCAAGGATCTCTAGGTCTGTAAGTCGCGACCAAACCACGATCTGGCAATTTATGTTCCATTAATTTATCCACATTGCCATCCTAGAAAGGGTGAATTCTTTACGGGAAGCTTACAAGAATAATAAAAGCACATCCATAAGCCAGGTTGTGGTACTTTGAAGAAAAACACACTACGTGTTAAGTTCACATCTCCGTGAGACGAGGCGATACGTCTGACAGACTGTATCACCCTTGAAACTCTCCTCTCACTGTCACTCTTTGAAAAACACGCGAAGATCTCTTTGCTACAGACGGTCGTACGACTCGACAGAGCAAGTCTAGGCACATCGTGAAACCCTTGGGGAAATTAATCCTACCGCCCCGTGAACATAAACATACTCTGCCGAACTTTCGTAAACACCGCGGTAAGCAGTTGGTTGGAAAGGAAGCCGCGAACTCGGAACAATTCTGGGGAGTAGCGAGCAGCCTTTGGGCTCTGCGAAAATCTTGCGGTAAACGACTGGAATCCTTGAATTTCCAAGGGCAGAATACTGCCGCTATGGCGGATGTGGGAAACGTGGTGGGGCAGGGGACGCCTCGGGGGGCACCCGGAGTTCGTAGGACCTGAAGGATGTTCGGTTGCCAGTAGCAACGGATGCGACTGGGGTCGAAGAGGGCGGGCTTTGTGGAAGCAGGGCTAGTGGTTGGAGGACCAAGGGGAGGGGGATGCGGATCAATTTATCACAGTCCTCCCATACCCCACTCCTATACCAGCAGGATCCTGCCCAGCAGTGTGTGAGCTCGTCTCCAGAAGTTTGCGCGTTTCATCCCCGGGTCCGAGGCGACGCGGAGCAGACTTAGCGGCGCGGGGTACAATTGATGGGGGAAGTTGATGCGCGGCGGGGAGTAGGTATATACACTTTCAACCCGCCAACGTGTTGGTTGAAAAGCTACTTCGCGAGAGTGTCAGCAGTCTTCTCCCATCCATCTCACGATACCATCTAGCTAGACGCTTTGGAAAGGAATCGAGCGCTACAAATACCATTAAACCAAATCTGCGAACGGTTGTTTTATGCAATTAAGCCCACCATAATATTGTTATTTTTATTGGGCATTACGTTTCTTTGAAAGTGAGGTAATTAGGAATGGTTACAACTGTACGCAAGGGCAGGAGCTGGGAGAGAAAAATCGGCCATGACCTTGATATAGGATCCATTCCAGCCTTCGTCAGGAGCGATTTCGGGAAACCATGGGTCCTCCCGAATGCGCGTCGAACGTTTTACCGTAAGACCGCCTCTCTCATTAAGGACTCAATTAAGTGTTGTGACAAGTCATATGATGGCTAAACTGGTATATAGCAATTACAAACGTTGAAATATTATATAATTATGATTATATTTGTTATGTAGCTGGTGTACACTCTGAAGAGTCAAAATAACGGAATACATTACGATCTTTTTTACAGATGAGCTCTGTATCACCGCAAGAAGAAAAATTAGTATTTCCTTATCTACGAACGTATAGCTTCTCAGTACATTGCACTAAGATCTGCAATAATTAATATCGTATTATATTCTTAGTAACTAAAATTATTTCTTAAACAACCGGAAAATGATTACTGAACTGTAAATTGTTTAAAGTAAACGATTAAAATCTGCAAAGACTTGTACGTAGCAAACCACAAGAATATTATTTTACAGTCAGCAGTAATACTGTAGCGTCAACTGGGGTAAATTAGGCCCATTTTGTGGTATCTTTGTCCCAAAGAAAATATTAAGTTTGGGATCATTTTGAAAATATAAAGACAACTGAGGTTGAATGCTTAGAAATACATTCAATACATTCAATCCATTCAATTGAAATTTGAAAAAAAATTTCACTGAACGATATAAATCCCAAAATTTTCAGTGGGACGAAGTTACTCCGCAATACCAACATTACCGCAGTTTATGGTACAAGAACAATAGCACAAATATACGCCGGGGGAAGAAAAACGTTGCGGAATAACATCAATTAATTAGTTGTATTTTATAATTTATGTAAGTAATAATCGACTGCTTCGGAGCAACGTAGTGTTTACATGTTGATCATTAAAGGCGTGACCCCACTTGACTAAGCCAATCACAGTTCTGACACGTCACTAATGTACGTTTGTGAACTGACCGAAAATATTAAAACTATTTAAAATAAGTGAAATATTCTTCACTGTTGGCTAAAATTAATATATTCAAGATTTTTCTGTGTCACTTCAATACAGAAACGCGCAAATACAATACAAGTATAATATAAATTCAAATTTTATTGATACGTTTATCCTACAAATAAAAAATTCTACGGAGGTAATATGTGAGTCTACAGAACCCTACTAAACTTCAATATAACAACCTAGAAACGAATAGTAAAAATCCTCGTCTTTGAATTGAGATAAACAGCTGGAGCCTAGAATCGGCCGCATATATTTTCACACTTCTAAGCAACTCCTTTGTTACACGTGTTGCCTGCACAGGTAATCGATATCCCAGCACAATGAGAGTGGGATGCGTGCGAGGTTACTAAATCACGTGACTGCCACCAGAATGCGCCCCAAGGGAAATCTGCGCTGCTGACGTGGTCACGCCGTACGCCCACAATTGAACTTGAGTGACTCACGGTTAAGTCCGTATATTTTAAAGCCATACCTGCAGGAATAGTAACTTTTGAGGAAAACGAAATGTATGCACTGCATTAATTATGGCAAAATTTATACGGATTGATGATTAATGAAAGGATACCAATAGGCCAAAAGAAGAAACCAAGAGGGTAGGTAGGTAATTAGTTTTTTTTACGTCTCGTAGACAGCGAGGTCATTAGAAACAGAGACAAGACTTGGTACAATGACAGGAGTTTGGAGAGGAGTCAGCCATGGCCATCGGGAACCATTCCAGCATTCGCTCGTAGTGATTTCCGGGAAACCATGGAAAACCGAAATCAGGATTGCTGGAGTGAGGATTGAACCCGGATCCTTCCGAATGCGAATCCAACGTGTTACCTTTGCGCCACCACGCTCGACAAACCAAGAGGGGATGACTGCAGTGTCGTAAGGTATTTAGATATCTTGGCTTAACGTCTCGTCTACGAGGTACCTAACCAATGGTCCAGACAGAATATGGGGTTGGGGTGAATGGACCATGGCCTTTAGACAGGAATAATCTTGGAGTGATTTCGGGAAACCATGAAAAAATGAAATCAGGATGCCCCGAACCGTCAAACGAACACGGGTCATCCCGAACGCGATGCCAGTGGATTATTGTTGCATACGCCACCTATGTCGGTGCAACACATTAATTATATATTTAAGTAAAGATTTTAGGGTCAGAATTTATCATCTAGGTCTTTAGCGCTGGTGATGGGTGATATGATGTAAGTATGGAGCAGTGTCGGAATGAAGGGGCGGGATAAACGGGAGTTCTCTAAGTGAACTCGCCGACCAGCGGCATTGTCCGGCACGATTTCCACTTGTAAAAATCCAGAGACTGACCCCACCGGGAATCGAACCCGGATTGTCTTGGTGGGAGGCGAGTTCTCTAGCCACTGTCCCATTTATTTAAGGCGGCGGTTCATCTCAGTTTTCAACATCTTTTTTTTTTAATTTGTACCAAATATATTTTTTCTTATTTTAGACGTAAATTGTGTTTAAATCTTCCTCTTAGGAAATTTGTGTATCTCTCATAGATTTTGCGTAATGAGTCGTAAACTTCAAAATTTGCACTTAACGGTTTTGTGCACGCCACTAAAACCAACTGATATACCAAACAAAAAAAAATTAAGGTGTATACCAATGTTGTAGGATTTGATTTGACATATATAAACAAAATTATTATTTTTTTGTATTTTTAAAAAATTATTGAAATTTTCAAATTTTCGTTTCAAAATGCAGCATTTTTTAACTAAATAATAAAATATTTAATTTTATGTTTTTATATAGGTCAAATCATGGCCTACAAAATTGTTATACACTGTGTATTTTTTTGGTTTGGTATGTCAGTTGGTTTTAGTGACATGCATAAAACCGTAAAGTGCAAATTTTGACGTTTACGACTCATTACGCAAAAACTATGAGAGATACACAAATTTCGTAAGAGGAAGATTTAATCACAATTTATGTCTAAATTAAGAAAAAATATCTGGTACAAGTATACAAATAAATTAAGACGTTGAAAACTGAGGTGAACCGCGCCCTTAAGTTGGCTCTGAGTGTCGTCGAGAGCGAGGTCATTAGAAACGTCTGCAAACTACTTTATTCAAGGGCAGGAACTGGCCGTGGCCTTTGTTAAGGAATCATACCAGAATCCAACTGAAGCGATTTCAGAAATCCATGGAAAACCGATATCAATATGCTTGGAGCCGGAAATTGGACCTAAGTCCTCCATGCACCATGTGTGAAGTAGAAGTTTTTCTCTCGAATTTTTTATGTTATTAGCTACACACACACACACACACACACGTATGTTTACATATATATGTATATATTTGTTTGCTACGAAAAGAAAGCATCATTAAGCGGGATTGAAAACACATTTTTGAAGACCTTTCGTAAATAGAGGTATCATTCTACTGACCTTCGAAATATAATAGAAATATAATACTAATATATCTTAAATTATATCGGTCCAATACCTGAAAACTTTATAGGTAGCTGCCTAAAGTTTTGATAGAAAAATGTTATTAACAAACCAACAGATGCATTGCAGTAATACATAATAAATACACTGCACGCAAATTTAACGCATCAGGTGAAAATGGGAATTTTGATAATAACACCAGTTCGTTTTGGAAACACTAGTTCATAGTTAGTGTTCTACACATTCTAAAATAAACTAAAACTCTGTGAACATATGAGAAAACTTGTGCAATGACATTCCCGTGTTATTTTCTTTTATTTTTGCAGAAAATAATTATAAAATTTTTAAATTTAAAACAACAATTGTATTAATAGTTTGTATTCACACACTTACACATGTATTTCAATGAAATTGACAAGTGCCAGACAAAATCAAGTTTGTGTTTATCTTGGAACATGATAGAAACGTTAAAATTACTTGCTAAATTTAAATTGTACTTCAAGATGAAACACTGGTACAAGGTAAGGCTTCACAGTTTGTATAAGTTTTTATACTGACAGTGTATAAATTGTGTTTCGCGTAGCTTTTATTTAATCACATCGGTTGATTTGCAACTTCCGAGTAATGTTCCAACAGAAAAACTGCAATTTTCCTTAGATGCGTGAAAACAATACACATTAAAGTATTTAATGTTATTTTATATTGTTAATTGTAACATTAAAAAATTATGCGTAGTTACACTAGAGTTTGACATAGCTAATATTATTTCAGCACGTCTTCAATTACGTTCATAAACGCTTATAATGGCTTAAATTTTTATGTTGGTGTGTTACAAAGGGCCATGTACAAGAATTTCACGAACGTGGTCCGGAAATTTATTTAACAAAGCGTCGTCAAAAAAATGCGGAAATTCATAATTTCAAACAAATATTTTCAGTTTTGAGCACAAATTACTTTTGATCAGTACGGAAATTGAACTACACGCTAACATATTTGATACACGAAACTTTATATATATATATATATATATATATATATATATATATATATATATATATATATATATATATATATATATATATATATATATATATATACATACATGATGTTACAAAATGGTACAGCCGAAGTATCAGGAAACATTCCACACACAAAGAAAGAAAATATGTGATATGGGCATATGTCCGGAAACGCTTAGTTACCATGGTAGAGTTCAATTCCTTACATCTCGTTAAATGTCATCGTAAAAAAAACATTTCGTACAGACACTGTTCCAACTATCCAATGGATTGGTTCTTTATGATGTACTTTACTTCCTAGGTTCACCGCCCGAAGGCTGTGATACAATACGCCATACACCAGGGATACGTCAGCGCATCAGGTATTCCATGCGGCGGAGGGTAGATGCATGCATCCTCGCTTACGGAAGTCATTTTGAATATTTAATTTAAGAACGTGTGTTACGTAATGCTGGTACTGTCTGTTTCTGCGTTCTCCCAGTCCATCGTTTCATGTGATTTGAAGAGACGCAATGCAGTCACGATTACAAGATGTCACGTCGCCCACCTGGCGATGATCCTAGGAAGTAACGTACATTCTAACGAAACATTCCATTGGGTAATTGGAACAGTGTCTGTACGAAATTTATTTTTACGATGATATTTAACGAGATGTAAAGAATTGCGCTCTACCATTGCAACTAAGCGTTTCCGGACATATGTCCACATCACATATTTTCTTTCTTTGTGTGTGTGGAATGTTTCCTGAACGTTTGGCCGAACCTTTTTGTAATATCCTGTATATTAGTAAGGTGAAATAATTCATAATGAATTTCCCAAGACACACATCATACGCACTATCCTGTTAATAGAATATTTTTAAATAACATAAGACTTACGGGCATGTGCCCGGAGTTTCTCGGCTTTCGAGAGGATAATTTTTTAATCCCGAAGTGAGAGCCGATAACGTTAAAGTGCTCCGTAAATCTGTTGCAAATTGGTTTTACTATGCAATGTAAATTTTCAAGACAAACGTTGTAAATATTTCACTTACTTTGCCAATTAAACGGGAATTTCGTTAACGAACTATTAACTACCATCAGGTAGTAATTTGTGTTGACAAAATCAGAATACATAGTTAAAACAAGTTATAACAAAGATACACAGAGATTTTACGAAATCGGTTCCTGTTTATGTTTATTTTAAACGATAATTGTCGTCAAAATGTCGGGCCCTAGCCCTTGAAATAAACTAAAGAAGAGTCAGTTGTAATTTCGTAATGTCTGTATTTTAAATCGCATGCTCTTGTCGCAGAATAAATCATATTCGCTGGGTTGAAAATCAAGTTATCCAAAGTGCTCGTATATTTTGCAACAGCTGCTCGGAAGACGTCAAGGAAGCGAGCTGAATGTAGTCGCTTGCCTGCGACGAATATTGCCAGGGCAGAGGCAAATTACTGTAGAAAATTCACTGACAGAACACTGCCTGAGGGAGGAAAAAAGATGGCGTTTTATGAAAACGTTGGTTCACTAATTAGAAGCGAGCGTCTTCTGGGTTCAAACTCAAACATGACGCACATAATTACAGCAGTAAGGAGAAATGTGCCTTTATACAGGCCTGGCAACACTGAAAGAAAATTATCGCTGAAAGTACCACACTTATTGTTTGGTTGTTGGTACGGTCTGAATTGTTCCTACAACAATCTGTTCTGTAGAAGCAACAATTTTTTTGTAAAGAAATACACTCTTAACTTTTTATATAAAATATATAAAACAGATTGTTGCAGGAACAATCTACACATTACCGACAACCAAACCAGACAATTGTCCATACAGTAATTGGAGTATGGTTCCTACAACAATACATTTATTTCAGTGAAGCTACATTCAAAAGTCATTTGTATACTACTTACCATTATTATTGTCCAGAGGTTAACACGCCTGTGGGGAAAAAAATATTTTTACTCCAATACGAGTTACATGCGTTTTTTGCATTTCAATGACCCAGGTTAATTATCAGCTCCTATCGAAGCAAGTAATAAACAAAGGTTGGCTAAAGACGAAACGAACACGTTAATTATTTCCGAGGCAATTTCTGTAACAGCAAAGTACACCAAATGAAAATATTTTACACATGTTACTGGAATACGTAAACATACTATACTTTTCAATTTACCCACAAAGTTTGTCTTAAAAAATTTTAACAAAAAAAATTTAATAGGATTTTACGTTTATTATTACAAACATATTCTGCATTAAGTTTCTAAAGACTATTATGTAAAACACAATTTTTACGCACATATTCCATACTACATAAATGAGAGTTTATAAAATTACAGCGGGATATAGACACATGTACAATATCTGCGTGTCCCAAACAAAACCTTACACATCATATGTTTCCGTCACGTACTCCACAAGAGTAACCCCAAGTGAGATTTGTCAACCCTATGATACTCGACTTAGGTTAGGTTAATGTTCGGTTTTTAACTACTTTACGTGCTATTATTCCGTGTGTGTTAAATGACTCATTAGACTGTCACTTTGAATACGAAACGACTCACTGTCTAGTTAAAAAAAAAACTTACTCAACATCTCACTCTTGTGATAAAACTGATGTAACAATTCATCACGTTAAAAATGTAAAATAAAAGAATAAAAAGTCAAGTAACTATATCGTTCAGAAATTAACATCAAACTCTTTATGGTACCTACATTAACAAACGTCTGCTCGCAATAAAAATTTTCCAAAAGTTTTTTTAAAGACTTGTTGTGTCTACATTAATCCCAATTATTATTTTACGTAAGTGCAAACTATCAAAAAAATTTTTTTCATACCGGCATGATTTTACGTGCTTCTATGAAATTTCTTTGTTGGTATATGAACAATACAATGATATTTAATGTCATTTGGACAGTAAGAATTACACTTTTGAAAGATGGTAAATATATTGCATAAGCCAACACAAAAACCGTCAAAATTTTTTAAGTATTTTAACGTATTTTTCATATTATATGTCTCTGGGCATTCAGTACAAATGCCAATAACAGCCTAAGAATATAAAAGTGACATTTTTCAGCAGATCATCTACTTATGATTATTTAATTTAGGGTCGATTCGAGGACGAAAATAATACTTTAAGGTTATACATATGTAAATATAATGCCCCTTATTTTACAAATATAAATACTCTCTAAAAGTCTTTCCATAATCATATTGTATATTCTCATAAACGGATGCAATTTTGATATTTTATACACAATCAGTTACACTGCAAAACTAAAATTGTAAAACCAAACATAACATGATTTTATACTTTCATTATTAATATTATTCCTGTGTCTATAAAATGGTTTACCATCTTGTATCGAATGAAAATTTCTGCACCTAAAACAAGTCAGTCACTAAATAGCTACCATTCTTCAACCTTACTATTTTAAGTACGGCGTAGGAGATGTTTTAACAACCATAGTTGAAAATAATACCAGAAATAATATTTTACGGTGATTTTACAAAACAACCCGGACATTTTCCCGACGATTAATGTTTACATGTCTCTTTTAAACTATGTACTTCTTTTAAAAACTATTAAGACTTTGAATTCAGCATCACGGGTGACTACGTCGTGTGCAGATATCTGATGAACTTATTTTGGCAGTGTAATTATTGTATACGTAGATAAAAGTGGATAGAGAAAAAAAGTAAGTATGTACGTATAACATATATACATATCATTTTAAAAATAATTATTGATACAGTCAATTCCAGGTACCCTCTAACAGCACACGGCCTTGGTAGAGGAACACAAGAGAAAGGAGGAAGAAGTCGGACAGAGCCTGTTTAAGAAACTATCATAGTATTTGATTGGAATGATTTAAAAAAATCTCGGATAATGAAAATTACGTTGGCCGAAGCCGGAGATTAAACCCGGATCGTCACGAATGCGAGACGAGTGTTTTACCACAGCTCCAATACGGTCGGTCAATACTTAAATTAAAATATAATCTCACAGAAAACTTAAGGGGGAGTGTTAGACAATTTTATTGTATTTTCAGTTTTTGAGCCATAACGTTTATTCAAATTTTATTATCAAAATATTATCTTCGACAAAGCATAGGATATATTCTTGTTAAACTGTTTCATATAAATAATAATATAATTTTTCATTAATTTGCCATGCAGAGTGTTAGACAATTTTATTGTATTTTCAGTTTTTGAGCCATAACGTTTATTCAGATTGTATTATCAAAATTTTCTCTTCGACAGAGTATAGGATATATTCTTGTTAAACTGTTTGATATAAATAATAATAGAATTTTTCATTAATTTGCCATGCAGAATCATTGCAAGAGAATAATAGGTTACCTTCAAGAATTCTCTTGCAATGATTCTGCACCACAAATAAATGTAAGATGCCATTATTAATGTCAATCAGTTTACCGAAAATATATCCTATGCTTTGTTGAAGGGAAAATTTTGATAATACAATTTGAATAAACGTTATGGCTCAAAAACTGAAGATACAACACAATTGCCTAATACCCCCACCCCTTAATAGAAACATGCAGTGTAATAACAAATGCAAATTTAAACCTTAAGAGTGCACAAACGATTCATCAGTGAGAGTGAATGAATGATATCAATTCACACCGAGACGCGTACAGTTGCCATAAATTCACAAGCTACGGGAGAGGAGACGGTCGCGCGGGGGCCGGAGTAAACGATCGTGTTTACAACCAAGTAATTATCCACTGCGATATAAATGTTCCCGCGACGCAGGGGGGTGTGTTGATAAGAACTGCGTAAGCGGGCGAGTGCTCTGTCTACAGTTCAGCGAAGCACATTTATTGCCGCATTAAATGGAAATGTTCCAGTCACCCTCACACCCCTTAACTTTTCCGTAAACCGAACCTCGCTATATTTCAAACTCCCCCACACCCCTCAACTCTCTCGCGTCGTAAAGCCGTCAGCCGGCTAGTGGCTGTGTGGATGCCAACACATCCCGCACTGAGGGATAGCGCCTGGAGTATACACAACCCCTTACGCACGGCGCCTGGAACATAGGCAGGCACACAAACAACTACTTCGCTGTCCACAAGAATCCTTTCACAAACCCCGCTGCCCCTATTCACAGCAAAGTCCTCTCTGGCTACGGCGACAAATATGAAGCTCGCGTTGCGAGGGAAGAGAGGGGAAAGGGACGAGGGAGCCTTTATCCGGGGTTTACCACCCCTCCCGAGGGAGACGCCACTGTGGCGCCTCTGGCGGCGGAACTGCGGAACAACAGGTGGGGCGCGAAGTTATACGGCAGGGGACGCAGCTCGCCAAAGGCATTCCGCGTCCCCAGGAATTTCTATTGCTGGCAAATTTCCGCGAAGCCGCAAATGGGGTTGCAAAAGTGGGTGTCGCGAATTTCATACCGCGCTGTCGACGTTAATCCCGGGACGAAAACACACAGCCGAGTTACGTATGAATCTGTTGAAAACTTTTTGATGCTTCACTTAATATGCCTGGGGTTAATTCCTCGGAGCCAAATGCTGAAATGAAATAGTTTAAAACTCTGCGTTGTCAGCATTAATATGTTTTTAACAACTCTGCGTTGTCAGCATTAATATGTTTTTAATAACCCTGCGTGTAAAAATATTTGAGTGTAAAACTATGCCAATATTGAAATAACTACAATGCTGTCTTAACAAAGCCATTTTACTCTCTTTTTCTTACCGTGGTAGCATTATTTGACAATAAATGCATTTTAAAATTAACTGCCCACTGTTGAGTCGTTTTATAAGTTTAAACGTTACGGATTATAAACGAAGTTGACAATTACCTTTCAGTATTTTCGATACATATTCGGTAAAGTTCTTAGACAGTCTGAAAAAAAACCAAGGTATTTTAATTTCATTCCTTAGTTCATTTTTTTTTTTGCAAACGTTACTACCAGCATTGTCAGCAGTACAAAAAAAAAGTCTAGAAACGCATATATCTTAAAAATTTAAGAGGCGAAAAATGTGATGTATAAAAAAGTCACACTCGGGTATTGTATAAATATCTATGTTTTGTAAAACTGAACGATAATAGGCCTCTACAAACTGTTTGTCTATATAAAAACGGTTTTTAATAGTGATCAAACTGAACTTACACCCTTCTTAACAATTTCATAAATAGCGAACTTTTATAGCAAACGCATTCTATTAGCAATAATTTTGGTGACAAGAGTCTAAGACGTGTCTTTGAGCTAAGAGTGAATCTTGACGGAAATTATGAAGTGATATCCAAGGATGGTACAGCAGCGTGATGTGTTAGTGAGGAAGGCGGAGCATTACGAGAAGTCCCATGTTCTTGACTACTTCCATTACTTTTCTTATATGAGAAACTCCAGGCTTTGCTCATTCGGGATTTATATCTATACTGTTCTTTATTTTTTTTCAAGGTCATGTGCCCTAACATCGAATTTAATCAAATATATTTTTCTCGATAGAGCTCTGACATATATTACAGCGCATAGTGGATCGGTTTATTGAAACTCCTGTTGTTTAAATTGTTCTACTGAATTTATTATTCTAGTTAGCGCACGTTTAACTGGACGTTTTCTTATGATTAAGTTTATTTTTCCTGTACTTCTCTTAATTAGCTACAATTATTTATGTACATTATATACTTAGGTGAAGCCAAAATCCAGTTCCATGGGCTGGCTGAAATGATACGTGTAGTCGAGAACCCTACATTTTAAAATACGGCATTACACGTGGTACACAAGACAGGAAACACGGCGACAATTCCCGACTATCTCCAAAGATTAACTGACTAGAGAAGGTGAACACATTGGTATTGCCAAGTACACTATAAACAAATACCGGACAACTCGTGCAATTCAGCGAGAATACTGATTGTGTTTCCACATGAAGCCAATCGATAATTTTTTTTTTTTTTAAGTTTTAGATTCACGCTCAATATATCTACACGGAAAAATTTTTTTTTTTTGCGAATTACACACTTTTGTTTTTGCAACCGAAAATACATTGCTAAAACATAAAAAGCAGTACGTCAAAAGTACGAATTAAAATATGTTAACAGATAATTACATTAATTTAAATAATATTAAAAAAAATAGTATTTGCTATGACAGCTGTACCGTAGACATTTTTGCACAGTATAGTATAGGAACAACGATATTTCATTGTTTTGAAACGCTGTTAGGTACGTTGATTCAGTCGATTGATAAAATTGTAACATGCAAATTGAATTTTGAGCACGAAATATTTAATAACATTGTGAAATATACTACTGTAAATGGGAAACAGATGACAATCCCCATGATAAGGTATGTGGACTGCTTATTAAGGTGTAGATTGCTATGTGACACAACGAAACAGTTAAGAAATATAAGTTGTTTATTCGTTACTATTAACTGTAATGTGCATACAAAGACCTCTTAGTAAATTAAAACAGCCACGAAATTTATTAATAATTTGTATACGCCCTAATATCAAACATATTATTTCTCTATTTGAAGGTAAATGTGAATATTCTTCGAATTATACATGAAGCTGTTATTAAATTTTGACTATTGGTTTAAAGATATTTAATTAATAATGTTGCGGTAACGGAAATTATTTTACTGAAAACGTTTTAAATTAAATATGAATAACTATTTAAGATTGTCAAGTTTTAAGGAATTCAAATGAACAATTTGAAATTACAGTAAAAATAATGGCTTAAAAATGTACAGAGTCAAGACGACGCCCGATGCAGTAGCCTCATCTGACAAGATGCGATGCACACTGTGTCTCTATCGATCCCCGATAGAGCGACGGAGTGGAACGCGTTACTGGTAGAATGCAAATCGTGTTACTTTGGCGACGAAAAAGCGGCTCTTTTTTGCACTCCGTGGAAACTCCAGCTTTTTTTTATAGAAGCTTTAACCTTCGATTTTTGCGACGAGGTCTGAGAAGGCTTTGAGCCTTTGACCTCTTTCCGGACACATGAGCTCGAGTGCCGATATCGAGATGAAGTTGTAACGACGCGAATTTGCTCGCTAAGACGAAGATGCAGTATTAACATACTATCGTCCCTAAACAAGCATAATTGAAGAGTTGAAATTCAAAATGGACTAAGTACTGAAAACCTACTTCCGAGAATAAGCAGAAAAACGTAGAAAACACGTCCACTCACATAGTAAATCGGAATAACATAATTTAATATTAAGAATAGATCATGCTGACATTGTCGGTTAACAAAACATCAAACATATACAAACCTTCAAAATTAAACAAAACAGCATTGGAATCCAATATACACAGGCGGTACCACTTATATATATCTTTTTGAATATCATTAATAACGTCACTTAATCCCCTCTTGAATATCTCTAACCATGTCACTTATTACCTTTTTAATGTCAGTACACACGGATCTTATTTCCTTTTAAATACCATTATCCATGGCACTTATTTCCTCTTGAATATCTCTAGACGTGGTACTTATTAAATTTTGATGGAAATCCTGTATTACCTCTCTTTTGAAGATCGTATGGTATGGCACATAGACCATTTTGATGGAATAATCGTGAAAATATGGATTCTGACACTTAGTACTTTTTGAACTTCAACTCTTCAATTGTTATTTAGAGTGATACGTAGCTGAACGTACGAAACGAACACGGTAAACAAGGAGCAAATAAAATAATAATTAAAAATAACCTCTTTCAGCGGGGAAAGGAAAAAATTCGTTAGTTTAATAATCAGTACGTTAGAATCCAGTGACCTATGCATACTTAAGCCCCGACCATTTGTCCACTAACTGCTATTCACTGGAACAGACAATGAACTAATAGACGGGGCTTGAGTATGCATAGGACAGTGCATTCTAACATTCAGGTCATCAAATTCGCTAATTTTTTCTTTGCCTATTTTCAGCTCATAATAAACCCTAACAGCAATCTGAATTAATTACATTAGAACTGTTGTAATTTATGACTGGGAAAGAAAACGCACTAAATCGTGCGTGATACGAATTGTATAGAAATTTAAGGGTAAAGTGAGTACTTCTCAAGCCCTAGTTATTTTTATCCTTTCAGATAATTAACAGTTTCCTGCCACAATTTGGAAATAATCGAAGAAACCTCAGTAACAAACAATGTGTAATTTAGTCTTAAGTAAAAATTTCTGATCACAATAAATAATATTTAAAAATTGTGTATACATAACGGTCTTCAAAAGTATTTACTCTATCGGGAACCTCTTATAACCAACGATACGGTTGCTGCATATTGATATAAAATTAAACTTATTCGGAAGTTCTGATTATGGTTTTGCCATTTGGTTCTACATAAACCTCTGTATGTAAATACATTTTGTAAAAAAAATTTCAATTCTGCCAAATTCTGAAAACATTAATTTGTGTGTATATATCTGAAACTAAACCGCTAAAAAATTAATTTATACAGGCGTTTACTTAACGAACAAAAAAAACTTTTATATTAAACACGAGTCATTCGTTAATAAAATGCAAAACAGGCTACACTTAATTATTATATTGGGAATATTATTTTTTTAAATTTAGACGTCCAACAATTAAATACATGCTGGAAACAAACTTCACCTCTTAAGAAATATAAATGAAATGTTAAAATACAATGGCATGGGAGCTCGACTTTTATAGCGTAAAATAACGTTGCGTGGAGACAGTTTTCACAATTACGTAAATTGGCACAAACTAAAACGGATGTGCGAGTTAAGGCGATTAAGCTTCTCGCCGGGCACTCCGAAGACAATTAGTGAAATGAAGTTGGCGAATCTGCAACAAGGGGCCGCAAGAGAAGGAAAAGCGGCAATAGGCAGAAAGTTTGACTAGATCTTGCTGAAATAACCACGTTGCTTAATATTTACGACTGCACTAAAAGGCAATTTCGTTAACATAGATATAAATTTTCTACACCGCTAGAACGGTGGCTTTAGCGCTTGACGGCATTGCCCTGATGGGAAAGTATTGTGCTAGGCACTACAGTACTGTCAACCTCTCCAGATCAAATATAAAGTACCCCTTAAGTATTCCACAGGGCGCTTACACTGTACACAGCGAAGCCGTGTGTCAAACAATGTTGCCAAACGAAGCACATGGAACAGAAAACATCTTGTCAAAAATCACAAAACAAATCTGGCGTTTACTATACATTCACGGCACCCAAGCAAGCTAACAGTTTCGAGTTATCCTTTGATCTAAATAGAACCTTTTTGTGAGTCGAATTAAGAAAAAAATTCTTAGCCGGCATTTTTACTACGTAAATTGTAAATTTAGTACGTTTATATAAATATATGTGTGCATATGCACATCAAAAACCATATTTTATTTAAATACAAAATAATACTAATGTCATAAATTTTGTTTAGTTAAAACTTAAAACGTATCTCAAAGAAGAACCACGATACGCATGAAAGTATTAGCGTTTGTGTAAGATTGCTGAAATCCAGTACACGCCTAAATGAAATATCACAGCGTATATGGAAACATGAAGACAGGTTGAAACTTAGCCGTAAGTATCAGGGAAAGCTATCTAGCGAGGGGAGTGTAGGCCTGTATTAAGTCGTGCGCAAGTAAAACTACGCCGCACGCGTGCCGCTCGTGGCAGAATGACGCAGTGACACGAAACTGGCCACACGGAACAAGAACTTAGTTCAAGGTCATTCTTTTACGCAGTGGCTACTCACTTGGCTGTTCTGATGCCCTTAGAAAAAAAAAATAACTCTAATAATTTTCAGTATTTCTGAGCAAACATTTTCTTGTAGCTTAATAAACTTGTTCTCTACATTTATTTGTGTATGATAGACCAACACGTGAGTTGAACAACGATTTTTCACAAGAAATACCTTAGGAAAAACTATCGGTTCACATTTTAAAGGGTTTTACATTTTGTCGATAACGAGGTCATTAAAAGCGGTTGTACACAACGAGACACACGAGCCGTGGCTTCCAGCCTATGTTAAGGAACAAACACAACTTAAGGGTGTTCGAGTGCGATAAAATCATAATTTTATATCTTTATGAAATAGTGTTAGTTTTGTAGACAATACTTGAGAATACAGTTTCCTCTTACGAAAAAAATTTAGATTTCATAGTTTTCTCATAAAGGTGCGCCAAAGTCAAAAATTGCTTCTTACGCTGCCATGAAAATAGTGAAAACCAAGTGACATACTTGAATAAAAAAATTCACCATGATATTACATCCCATGAACTATGTAATAAAGTATTTAAAAGACCATAACGTAATATTTTGGAATTTAAAAAAAAATCACAAAACTACAGGAAAAAGAAATTGAAAATTCAGCCATTTTTTAAAATACAAAAATTGCTCACGGGATTGTTTAAAAATGTTTTAATACGTAGTCCGTGGCATGTTATTTCACCGTGAATTATTTCACTTACGTAGGTCAATTGGTATTCACTATTTGCATGGCAACAGAACATGCCAATTTTGACTTAGACGCACCGTTATGAGAAAACTATGCGAGTTAAAATTGTTTCATAAGAGGAAACTGTACTCACAAGTATTGTCTACAAACCAAACACTATTTAATATAAATATACCATCATGATTTTATCGCACTTGAACACCCTTAAGGGCGCGGCTACCGCAATTTTCATTACCATGTTTTATTTTTTATTTGTACCAGATATTTTTTCTTATTTTAGACACAAAATGTGACTAAATTTGGCTCTCATTAAATTTTTTTTATCTCTCTTAGTTTTCGCGTAATGGCTTGTTAAAGTCATATTTTGCATGTTTCCGTTTTAACGACTACACTTAAACCAACTGCTATACTAAACTCAAAAAAATCACAGTGGATAAAGACATTGCAGGCTACAATGTCATGCTCATAAAAATGAAGAATAAAAATTATTATTTTCAGTTTCAGCATTTTTTAAAAATACAAATAATTTTTATTCTTTATTTTTTGAGCATCCCTTACGCGAAGACTATGATAGATAAAACATGTTAATAAGAGCCAAATTTAGTCACATTTTTTGTCTAAAATTAGAAAAAAAATATTTGGTAGAAATAAAAGTATAAAATGGTGATGAAAATTGCGGTAGACCGCGCCCGGGCGCGGTTCACTTCAGTTTTCAACGTCTTATTTTATTTTTATGTTTATACCAGATTTTTTTTATTTTAGACATAAATTATGATTAACTATTCCTCTCAGGAAATTAGTGTATCTCTAAAATTTTTTTGCGTAATGAGTTGTAAACGTCAAAATTTGCACTTAACGGTTTTATGTACGCCACTAAAACCAACTGACATACCAAACAAAAAAAAATCACAGTGTATAACAATGATGTGGGCTATGATTTCACGTGTATAAAGAACAAAAATAAAAATTTAGAATTTTGAAATGAACATTTAAAAATTTCAACAATTTTTAAAAATTATTTTTTTTTTGTATTTATATATGTCAATTCACAGCCTACAACATTCTTCTACATTCTGAATTATTTCGGTTTGGTATGTCAGTTGGTTTTAGTGGCGTACATAAAACTGCAAAGCACAAATTTTGATGTTTTCGACTCATTACGCAAAAACTATGAGAGATAAAAAAATTTCTTGAGTGGAAGATTTAATCACAATTTATGTCTAAAATAAGAAAAAAAATATTTGGTACAAATATAAAAATAAAAAAAGACGTTAAAAGCTGAGGTGAACCGCGCCCGTAAATCAAATTTGGTTATTGATAAAGAAATGTTATTAATGCGTAATAATGAAACATAGCACACATTTAAATTAAGTTTTACGCGCTAAAACTTGAAAACTATTTAACTGAAGCTCGCCAAATTTAAGTGAGTAATGGTACCGTGATTCACGGCAACGTGATGAATTAACAAGCTAATACTTCAATTTTTCAGTGTAATTTTTTATATGCACGGCATCACCAAACCAGTTTCGACTGTATAGGAGCATAACATCTACTTGATGTATTTGTCTTTGTCTTATTCGTTGTTGCATAATTGTCAGGTTACGTCTCAAGTGGCCTTGCTGTGTGCTACATATTAAACACTGTCTTCAATATAAGTTGCATAGTATTTACTATCGAAGTGATCTGTATTTACTGATAGGGATTAGAAGAGATGGCGGAATATCGCGAGAATCTGTTTTTCTCAGCATATTCTCCTTGTACGATTGGATGACGGTAGTAGCTGTTCGCAGACAAATGACAGATGTTCAGTCGTAGTGCGCCTGAATTAGCACTGGCCCAGTCAAATAGGGACTCGCCAGTAGAAAAAGAAAAGCGTCGGAAATGAAAACATAACATTGGAGCCTAGCAGACAGTGACATTTCCCACGGTAACTCAACATCCCCAGGAACTAGGCTCAATGGTACGGATGGTGATTTACCGCAGGACATTTTGACTGTTTGGTAGTCTTCAGTGCAGTGTGTTCATTTCCGACGCTTTCCTTTCGTTACTGATGAGTCCCTATTTGACTAGGACCATGCCAATTCTGGTGCACTATCACTGAATTGCGATTCATCTGTGAACAGCTACACCGTGGTTCGCGACCGTCATCCAGTCGTACAGGATGAAAGATGCTGCACTTATTTGGAGAATACGCTGGCAAAACAGATCCTCGCGATTTGCCACCTCTCTACTCTAGACGTGAGGGAATTCAATAAACTGCATGTTAGAATAAACTTTTATACACTGAAAGAAACATTTTGTGGAAAGTCCTCCCTGCAAAATTATTTTATAGTAACCACAAAATAATTTTTGTGGTGGCCACAATATTTTAGTGGTGTTAACAAAATGTTTTTGTAGTGACCATAACATAACTTTTGCAGGGTAAATACTCACAAAATATTTTGTAGATGCCACAAAATATTTTATTCCATGTATGCATACTCAAAGCCCGATCATTTGTCTACTAGCTGCTACTCAGTGGAACAGCAGACAATGAACGAATATATGGGGCTTGAGTATGCATAGTACAATGGATTCTAGCCATGCAGGTATTTGAATTCGCGAAATTTTCCTGCCCCCACTTATAACTACCATCAAGAATGAGTATATACCGGAATAATTCGCGGGTTCACTGACATGTAGGCTAGCCTCCAAGAATATATGTGTATTCAAGCATACAACAGCTGTTCATTAGCTGCTCGCTGACACAGTGAAATGGACCCGCATTTAATTACATTGTTATTATTGGCTCATCGACTTCAAGGCGGAGTCAAACAAGTCAACGGCCAATTGTGAAAGTAGCACGAACTTAGTTTCTGGGATTATAGCTTGTGCCTGAAAGAAAACGCAAATTTTTCAGGTCTCTAAGAATGAGTGATATTCGCCACCTTGGACTTCTGTGCTTTGTGTCATAACTTTTCTTCTGGGAACATTTTTGAAACTTTAACCTAACTACGGAATATAATTTTATACACCATATATTATTATTTTCCGTTATTGTTGTTACAGATATAATTGCAGTTAAGAAAGTAATAAGAATGTTCTAACTGAATTCGATCTGTAACAACAATAACGACAAAAATATATTTACGGTGTCTAAAATTCTATCAGTATGTATTCTATTCCGCAGTTAGGTTAAAGTTCTAAACATTTACCCAGAAAAATAGTTTTGACACAAAATACAAAAATTTAAGATGGTGACTATCACTCATTGTTACACAGAAAGACGGTTTTGTGGTGCCCACAAAATGTTTTGTTAGATTGGACCTCACCAAAATTATTTGTAGTGCTATCAATTTTTTTCGTAGTCGCTATAAAACTTTGGTGGGTATAGCAAAAATGTTTTGTAGTCACCACAAAATGTTTTGTTAAATTGGACCTCACCAAAATTATTTGTAGTGCTATCAATTTTTTTCGTAGTCGCTGCAAACTTTGGTGGGTATAGCAAAAATGTTTTGTAGTCACCACGAAAAAAATTTGGTGAGGTCCATATTGACGACATATTCTGTGGTGACTAATAAACTTTTTTTTCAGTATTGGAATTTGCATGTCATTAACTTACTAATATTCAGGTCCAAATGTCGTTAGGGTTGCATTTGGCAGGGATAGGGTAGCTGAAGCCCAGTCCTAGACACGAAGGCGAGGTACGGCCGTGTCTGGCGGAGTGGAGGGGCAGATTTATCACCGACGTGAAGGGTCAGCGCTTGACCTCGGGGTCAAGGTGTCACGGCGCGGGTCAGGTCGACGGGGACACGGTCAAGCTGTCCTGTCCCCCTGTGGGATGGTCAGATCAGACGAGTGCCGCACTTCTTGCTTGTCTCTTCCCAGACCAGTATGCTGGGCTTAAGGGAGGATGTTAGGCAATATTGTTGTATTTTCAGTTATTGTGCCATAACATGTATTCAAACAGTATTATCAAAATTATCTCTTGGACAAAGCGTAGGATATATTCTTGGTAAACTGCTCGACATAAATGATAATGGAACCGTTAATTGATTTTTCATGCAAAATCAATGCAAGAGAATTCTTGAAAGTTAACCTATAATTCTATTGCAATGAGTCTGTATGACAAATTAATGAAAGGTTATACTATTATCTATTCCAAGCAGTTTACCAAGAATACATCCCATGCTTTGCCTAAGAGAAAAGTTTGATAATACAATTTGAATACATGTTATGGCACAAAAACTGAAAATACAGCAAAATCGTCTGACACTCACCTTAAGGCGACCGCCTGGGTGAACGCATTATACTCGTTCGAAGCGTACAAGTGCGGAAGTGGTAAGAACGACACAATAAGCACATAACGCCTCTACGTAGTCTCTAGGTGCAAGCCCCTGAACTGGCGTGCAGTCTTTCCGCCTATAACTAGCCTCTATAAGACGTTCTGTGGTGGCTCTACTATTTCGTGGCGTATTATTTGAGATAAAAGATGTGTTGAACATGCCTATGCCTTTTTTAATATTTCGATCCAAGAATGTCATGTTTAAAGAGGACAGCAAAAAGCACCAATTTTTGACAGTAAGAAAATAATCTTTGTACAGAATGTATCAGTACAGCGGTAACAAACTTTTAGGAGCGAGAGTACACCCAGAAGATGGGAAATCACATAGCAACGCATGGTCGGAAACGATTCCTGCGACACAAAACACAAGAAAGGAAGGACACGAACGAGAGGAGAAAACATGTTTATTAATCATAACATAGCAAAAATGTTGGGAAGTCTTTAGCTCGTGATGACGTTCGATGCCTCTTTATGTTTTTTTTGCTGTGTTAAGAATAATACACACGTTTCCTCCTCTTATTCGTGTCCTTCCTTTCTTGTGTTTGTGTCGTCACTGCCGCGCAAGGCAAGCCGTTCCCGACCATACATTGCTATGTGATTTCCCATCGTCTGAGTGTACTCTCTCTCGTGAAAGTTTGTAACCGCTGTACTGATACACTCTGCATGTACATAGATGTCCTGAGCAGACTTCGCTCACGTACGATGTATAGTTTCCGAATAAACATGTGTCGGCCGAGCACGGCATACTGCTTGGACTTGAGTGAAGAATCCACGGTCCAAGCTGCTGAGCGGGGTGCAGAACTTGCAGGTACAGTTTATTGAAAAATACTCTACATAAATGTGAGATGTATACTTAGAAATAGCACTTGGAGAAAGTTGCACGTATGCATGCCCTTTTCATGACCTTCTCTAATATTTAAAGCCTATTTCATCAATACCGACAAAGGCGAAATTGGTTGTTTTTGTTGTCTGTTTAGTACATGATTACCTTCTTTCAGAATACTGTAAATATATAAGCGGGTAGGAGGGTACAACAAGAGTTTGTCTCAAATATCATGTTTCGAAATAATAGGGCACCGAGGAGACACCACGCCAGTTAATCGAATTGTGCTTAGAGGCTAGGCTGAGGTACGATGAGCGCACTATGTCGCCCTTATATATCCGTACTTCTCGGACTCGAACGCGCTAATTACGTTTACTCGGGAAGCCACTTTAAAGCACAAATATAGGAATTTACACGTTAAAATTTTATCAAGAGGAACTCTGGTACCTGTTGTACTTACATATATTCAACCCGTGAATTATTGTTCATCTCTGTGCGGCCTCAATTTTTACAGGACATTTTGGGTAACTAATTTACTAAATTTCAGTATCTTGAAAACTGTAAGCAAATATGCGTCTCAATGCTAAAAGCAAAAAAAAAAAAAAAAAAAAAGGTTCCGATACACCTACTTACAATAAACCATATTTTTCTCCTGTAGCAATATTCTCCTCATTTCAACGCAGAAAATAGGTTTTTCCCAAAATCAAAATATTAAGAGGTGACTGATTCAAAACTAATGTAATTTAACATGTAATTTCTCATGTGAGACGCGCCCTAAAGGGTGAAGGCTAGATGATAAATATTATTTATAGATTTTCAGAAAAGAACTGCTGTTTTAAAACATCTGTAGTAAATATAGCAATGTTGAGACATACAAGATTTGTAATGAATTTTGGAGATCATAATAGTGTAATATGTTAATATTATATTGGACTTGTAATTATTCTTAAAAGTTCCCTTGCATTGATACTGCATGACAAATTAATGAGAGATTCCATTGGTTTTTTTTAGGTCAGACAGTTTATAAAGAATATATGTTATGTCTTGTCAAATATAACATTTTGATAATACATCTTGAATAAATGTAATGGCTTGGAAACTGAAAATACAATAAAATGATCTAAGACTCCCTCTTAAGAGGGCATGGCCTTACAAAATTCAGTGCTAAAAGCAGCAATTCAATATTTCAAGTACCTCAAAGCCAATAATTAATAATAAAAAGAACAACATCCCTGGCCTACAGTTTTGACCAACTTTCTGAGTTAAAATTTTTCCTCGCATTTCTGAAAAGTAATCTATAACACTGTATATATATATATATATATATATATATATATATATATATATATATATATATATATATAAAATTGCGGCGCAATATATTACGCGTAACAAATGCAGCGTTCTTAATAAATGTTTGCTCATAACGTTGGCAAATATCATTATCTAAGGATATTGTTTTGCAGTTTATTCATACTGCCTTCCAACAGCGTGTAGATTTTAACTGGTGCTTTAGCGTTTATTTATATACCACAAACATTTAGCAGTTAACAGCTTGTTAAGCTTTCAACGGACGGAGGTAGGTGCATTTGATTGATTAGTAGGACCATGAACATTTCGCGAAAATAATTTAGCCCCAGTTTGTTTCTGTGCCTTACACGCACATTCACAATTCTGATCCTTAGTCAGTGATTGGATGTTTTAACTTACGTGTCTCAGGCTTCTACTCGCAAAGCACAGACGTGTGGTGTTGCAGTAGCCTTATTGTACTGGCACAGTCAAATGAATGGCGTCACTTCACAAACACACGCTGCCAATAACAATGAAACAGAGTTGCATATGTGCACAGAAGACACTTGCACAAACTGGGGCAAAATAATTTCTGCGAAATGTTCATGGCCCTAGCTGTAAGGTCTTCTGTAGACGGACTGGGCCTCGCGAGGCAAGGCAAATAACATCGCCTCTGCCTCACCAGTTGTCTGGCGGTGTACACTGAGAGAGGTGGCGCGGGCAAATATTTCTCGACTCCTCCCAGCGCAGGCGCGCCAAGCCAAACACTGCCGAGTGGCTCCAATGTAAACGCAGACTGCAACTTGAGATGTAGCTCTGTCTCTCCCTCCCTCTTCCACCTAGGAGCCGTCAACAGGCGTCTAAGAACAAGAAGCCCCCGTCGAGGCTGGATGCAGCAAGGCGCAGAGTTTCTTCGTAACCTAGATGTTCGCCAACTTGACGGCGGTGACCTTGGATAAAATAAGTTGGAATATTTCATTGGTAGAAACCTGCGAAAGTCGCGTTATTATCAGACGTCAGACAGGACTCCAAGTTACTCTATACTCTTCTAACTTCTGTTGTTGGTCGATACTTGTGTTGCGCGCGTGAAGAAGTTTCACTTACAATGATATCAGGTGAACTGATAAAATAACCACTATTCTGTAATGCGCCTACAGGGGCCGTGGTGGCCGAATGGTCAGACCATTAGCCTCCCACCAAGGCGATCCAAGGCGATCCGGTTTCGATTCCCGGTGGGGTCAGCCCCCGGATTTTCGCATGTGGGAATCGTGCCAGACGATGACGTTGGTCGGCGGATTTTCTCGGGGATCTCCCGTTTCCCCCCGCCCTTTCATT
Organism: Medauroidea extradentata; assembly: GCA_003012365.1. Classification (NCBI taxonomy): domain Eukaryota; kingdom Metazoa; phylum Arthropoda; class Insecta; order Phasmatodea; family Phasmatidae; genus Medauroidea; species Medauroidea extradentata. The sequence goes on from PNEQ01045275.1 coordinate 33,798, forward strand.
CCGGTACTGCTCCATACTTAACCCTCACCAGCGCTAAAGACCTCGATGTTAAGCACTGACCAAAGCCTCTCACTCACTGTAATGAATCCACACAAACACATAAATTCCTGGAGCCAACAACGTCACGGCCTGTCGCAAAAAAAAAAAAAAAAAAACGCGAAATGTGCACGTCCCTATTCATTGGGTATATCTAGTTCTAGTGACCTCTCATCTTCGCCACTGTTTCGTGGATTTTGGTAACGTGTCTTTGTGCAGAGGTGTCACTCATATGGCCGTGCCAATTAGAAAAATATTACTGCGACACCACACGTCTGTGATATGCGAGTATAACACCAAGATGATAAAAACATCCGATAACTGACCACGAAGCGGAGCTGCAGATGAACACATACATAAGGCAGAAACAAAGTGGTCCGAAAATTAATATTTACTCACTACTGATACGCATGGAAAATCAATATAGTGTAAAAGTGTTCACCTCATTTTTCGGAACTAGTGATTGTTTAATATAGATATCCATAACGTGTTAAGCGTTATAGACTATAGTACTATTATTGACGTTCATACTATGTTGTGAACGCAGTAACTTAAGATTTGTACATTTTACATACAAACTATTTAAAAATTATTTTGAGGCTACATTAAAATACTGTTTTTGTGACACACATTATACCTACCATCTGAGTTTAATCGGTTGTATAAGTTAAGATAAAAACTACTGTAGTTAAATATAAATTACACATTGTTGTATCATAGATTAATATCATTTATTGGGATTTTCAACCACGCCAACCTACTAAAAACAAAACTACGTTTCCAAGTGTAGTCATACTGTTTACAGTCGACACAGTTGCTGTTGTTGGTTGCAATTAGTGATAGTATCGCGTACGCTTTGTAGTATGTATTGTGTTAGAAAAACTCTAAAAAACTGACTTAATATTTTGAAGTAAGATAACGCGGGGAAAATCAGCGGCGTCATTTCAGGTTTTTCTTGGGGGGGGGAGGGGGAATTGTTTTTTCGGCGACTGCAACCTTGTTGCATTTTTTTATTAATTAAGCATATGTAAACTAGAAACTTTAATAAAAAAAACTTTAGTTCTATGTACTTACGTTAGCATATATATAAAAAAAACATATTTCATACACATAAAATTCTAAATCTAAGGGAAGGGGTATTTGCCCCCTTTGCCCCCCTAAATGACGTCCCTGGTGAAAATTCCTTTTCGTTTCTTACGCCAGGGTTCGGAGGTAGGCAATGCCCTTAAAGCGGTCACCCAATTTTTTCTTTTGTTTTTGGCAGGTCTGCATGCAAGTACATCTTTGAGTAGGGCCCGGTTGTTTTCGCGAAAAGATTTTTGCCCCACTTTGTTTCAGTGCCTTACGTGCACACCTGCAGCTCAACTTCATTGCTATTGACAGAGTGTTTTTGTGCAGAGTCGTTATTAATTTGACTGTGCCAATCACTTCGTGGATAACTGCCGCAACTCACGTCAGTGATTTGCGGGTTTAACCTCCACACGCTGGGTGTTACGGCATCCAATCACTGACCACATAGCAGAGATGCAGGTGCGCACGTAAGACACTGAAACAAAGTGCTGCAAAAATCTTTTCGCGAAAACTACCGAGCCCTAGATATTGATAAGATTAGTATCCTACTCATCAGTAGATTTGTATGTATACAGTTGTACGAAAATGCCACGTGATTTTTGCCATGATTTAGAGTTGCGTTCATTTTGCGGATCCACCTGGCAGCAGCCTAGATTTCTCAGTCCTATACACGCACCGGCTACAATCGATTATTCAATGGCGTTTAACATTACAAGCGGGTAGCAAGCGATAGTCATAAGTTATTTCCTTATTTGCTACTAGCTTGCAGTACAGGCGTTTCGTGACAGCTGACAACTAATCACAGACGTGACACTGAAGTATACGTAATTGACATCCAACCTGACCTGAAATGTATCTGCGAAATTGACGTACCTCTAGCCATAATGAATGCGAGCAATGCTTTAAAACTATTTGATGGTCGTTGCATGACACGTGTAAGTAGACTACGCTGAAAACACTTAATTTTTTTTCCTTCAAATAAACGTGTATTTATAACCCACTTCAACGACAGGCGGGGCCCCATTACGTTTCTCTGACAGAAAAGCCATTAAGTAGGGAATATGGGGACTTCACTTTCACTTATTACTTACCACGTTATCAAGTTCACATGCACGTAAGACGTGATCGATTGAAGTGTCATATTGCAATCCTTTACACAAGCTGTAATCATGAAATTACAAATCTCAGGACAGCACTCGTCGAATACAGTAAAATATAGCATGGCACAACAGAAGGGATTTATTCTTCCGAATGTGATTGGCCGGGAAAATCACGTGTTCTTTCCTCACGTATCACTTTAACTTAAAAGCTTGAGATTGACAAGTTTTTAGTTACGTGAAAGTGAAAGTAGTGACGCAATCGTGATACGTCCGGTTTAAGGGTTCGTGCTAACGCGAATGTGAAAGTGTAATGTGATAAAGTGAAGCTTAAAGTCATCGTAAATCTCTGCCTCAGAGACGGAACCATTAGCTCGGGCAGACCATAAACTGGAGGTCAAATTGACCACGGTTAGCAATTGTGAACCATACCTGAGTGCACCTGAAATTATTCCGGATAACCAAGAAAAACCGAACTAAAAATGTGCGGACCGAGATCCGAATACGCGACCTCTTTAGCGTGAGGAGTATAGTGTATTATCACTGCGCCACCTCGCTCGATAGGGATGAAGGGAACGTTTTTTTACGGAAATAATTTCTTAGAACGCCGAATTCTTGTCTCGCCACACTCCCGTACACAACGAAGGCGTGAGGAAAGTTAACAACTCGGCGCGTTCGTCGTTGGTTATTCATGTAACTGGAAACTTCCATCCTCGGCGCGCCGCCGCCATCACAACTTGTTACATGCACGGGCCTTATTTGGCCGAGATTAAACAAGGCGTCTCGGAAGTTTCTTGCAGTGCAAGCGTCAACAAGGTTGCCCGCAACGTCTCGCTACGAACTTTTACATTATTAATGATGATTAAATTAAAACATGGGCGGAGCTGCCGGCAATGTGAGTGCTGCATTACTCGAAAGCAAATTTAGTAAGTACTGTACTTTTTTTACACAACATTTTACAGTCTTAAATCGCAAACAACGTCTGTACTGTACTACTATACCCTAGCGGGGGTGACTTTTGACACGTAGGGTGACTTTGGGACAAATTTATACTATTTTTATTTTCTACTTGCGACCCGGGTAGGGCCAATTATCCGTAGTCAAGAATTGAAGTCAATACATTGACATTCCGCATACTTCCAAGTCTCGATCCCACTTAATTAATTTATTAATACTATTAATTATATATAACAATAATTATATATATATATAAACATATACAGGAAAAACATGACACAAATTTGACAAAAATAAAAAAAAAAAATATGTTGATCTAATCGCTACCACACTTCACAGGATAACACGCTGAGCTAATCTGAAGATTGCCTGAAAATTTCATCAAAATCGCTTCAGGCATTTTTATAGTCCATAAGGAACACACAAACACACATCAATTTTTATATATGTACAGATTGTTGTCATCTGTAAGTAAATATTAATTTGTTGTTGTGTGGATATTTTTATTCGGAATTCATAGCAAGTAAATTTCTACATTCAGGGCCATCAGATATGCGAAAAATAATTTACATGTATGTGTTTTAGAGTGTTTTTTAGAGTTAATATACTAATTTGCTCACAGTTTTCAGGGTATTGAAAAAAGCGCTTGAAAGATCTTCAACCAATCTGGGTCTCATCGAGATGAGCAAAAAACGTCAGTAGTAGCATATATTGTATGAAAGTTCAACAGATAGTCACGCCGAATATACCTGAACATGCAAATCCCTATCCTTCAGTCAGGGTTACAAACTAGGCAGAGCCCTTAAGAGTGAACGATAGTCACAATGTTGAATTTTTGTAATTTGTGTCATATCTTTTATTCTGGGTAAAGTTTTGGAACTTTAACCTAACTGCGGGTTAGAATACTTACTGATAGAATTTTAGACACCGAATATTTTGCAAAGTGAGGTAAATTTTTGGCAACATTTCTTGCACCACTAATAAATATTAAACATTCCGGCGTCGCGTACAGTTCGTCAGAAATTCAAATACTCAAAATATTCGTTTATTAAGCAAAGTTTGTTCCTTAGTATTGTTTTTTCCTGAGCTTACTTCCAAATACTAATTGACTTCAATTAATGTGCCTGACTTTGATTTATGTACGGCGCTCTCTGTAGATTGATGTCAGAACAAGAGGCACAGAGGGACCAAACGGCGGAACACCGGAAACCAGCGTAGCTATTTCCCTATCGTATTGGGATTTTAGACGGATTCCGGGCTAGTACTCGGGTATATGCTAGCCATTTAATTTATCTCGCCTTATATATTTGTAAATTCGTTCTCCTCCGATCCCTACAGCCCTTCAGACAGACGCCCATACTGATAAATTTTGAAACTAGGTTTAATATTTTCTTTAACCATATGACATACGTATAAAAGACTGGCAATAAGCACAATTTTCCAGAAATTAAAAAGAAAAAAAAGAAAAAAAAAAAGCTCCCCCCAACCGAAAATACAACACTGTAAAATTTTACCATCACCACGAAAGATAAATAAATAAAAAATAAAAGTTGTGCAATTATTTTACTCTAAACAAAATGTTTACATTATATGTCACTCGACTATGCACATATGCAGAATGAGAGCTCTCATTAAGTTAGGTACATAAATAGCGCTATTAAAATACAGAGTAATTTAGGACATACATCGGTAGTTTTACAGGAGAATTCAGACGCTAAACTTAATATCCACATATGTTTACTTTTCAACTATAATAAACAACAAAAATCGCTTTATTAATGGTCATATTGTTGTTCTGTTTGGCGTACAGAATTTTATTCATGCCTAAACGTACTGCACTGACAATGATCAATAGTTATAAAATCGAATGTTTAATTTGAATTGTAATTACTATACGTTTACGTTATCACAGCTGATTTTACGTCACGGTAATTGTCAACGCAAAGAAGTATTGGCAATTTCACTGTTTGTTCCGAAACTATTTACGATTTTCAGAATAGTTGTTGAAAACCTTGCACAACTTATTCTTGGTTTCATGCATAGATAAGTAACGTTGTATGTGTGTGTGTGTAGGTGTGTGTGTGAGAGAGAGAGAGAGAGAGAGAGAGAGAGATAAGGCAGTCCAATTTTAAAGCTATTTCGAGCTGAAAGTAATGTTTGTAATAAGCATGCCAATGTTTTAAAAGTATACCAACATAGTTTTAAAAGTGTGTTATTTTAGTAAATATACTAATTTAATGGGCGTTACGTAAGTCTTATCGCAATTCGCTGCATCGCATTTCGACCATAGGTTAGGATTTTTATTTACTAATGCAGTATATTGAAGACTCAGAGAGCTTGGAATATTTGCCAAGGTTTGTTGTCGTGCGACAAGGCGCGTCACTGGTGACATCGAAGGGAAGGAAATAATAATTTATATGTTCGCAGTTAAAATAATACATCACGTGGACATGCTCTGAATGCAGAATTGTACGCCCGCTAGTAATGTTTGTCACAGAACATTTCCGCAGTAGGCTTGTAGCAGTACATCCCAGCAGAAATCCGCTGGCGCAAAACAAAAGGGAATACTTTATATCCGTACAATTAGCTCGGTTTTTGCTGTCTGCCTTTACGATATTTCGCTTCCGGGTTTACGTTGCAAAACACTAAAGGTTCTTTTGTACAAAGCGCGTTTTTGGCTGCTCTCTGTAACCGGCTTTGTTAACTTAGTTGTTGTTGAAAAAGCGCCAGCATTCGAGCGCAGTTTCAGGATATATTTCATGTCGTCACTACACAACGGTTTATTAAAACAAGTAAAGTATTTTCGTATATATTAAGACTGTAGACTAGAACACATTTTCATATGCCTTTTTTTTCGTGTATTTTCAAATACAACATAACTCTATGCGCTTCACTACAAGCAACGAACATTCCATTAATTTGAATACAACATTTTATGTATATTTTTTTAAAACGTAATTGCGTAGTTTTTATGATTTACCTTTTATAGACCCTAGTATACATGGTCAATTTGTCGAAACTGTTTTTTTGCATATAGCTAGGAAAATTGTACAGTGTTTATTGATTTTAATAGCCTACATTTGAGATATGTTGGTTTCTACCACATCGGGAAAGAAATGATGTTGTAGGTCCAATACTTCTGTTACAATAATGACAACAGTCAAGTTCAGTCGTCGGTATTATCTGCATTGTTCCGTCGACAATCTGTCCTATAGATGCAACAATATGTACTTTACAAGATATATTATGTTCTACGTTTCTTCTACACAACAGGTTGTTGCAGGAACATTCCAGACAGTATTGACAACCAAATTTAACTATTACCTATCCCTATTTTTACAGAACTATGATTCCTAAAACAAGAATTTTCTTTCGGTGAATAATGCACACATCTATATTATTAATTGTTTGTTCGTCAATGAACCGAGTAAAACTAACAACAGCGGAAAGCAGGTTGATTAAACGTTGACACAGCAATAGATACAATACTGGAATACAATGTTTAGACTTTCTCTATCCGAATTTATAACTTAATTTCATGATCCATAGGTACCGTGTTACAAAGACGAAAGCTTCAACAATAAAGACTATAAACCACAGAGTGAGTATAATAATATAGTTAAAAAGCAAAGGGTCTATAAAAATATGCAATGTTAATCTGCAGAATTCATATGGAAATTAGATACTCATGCTGTGACGCGAGCGTCGCCGCTCTACAACGAGAATGTGATCACCTTGAAAAGTGTACGTAATGAACAGAAACTGCGTGTAGAACACCAGGGGTATAACAAAAGATCCGGTAAATAAAGATAAACGTGTAATATTCATGCCATAAACGTCAAACTTCCCCTTGCGCCTGTGTTGTTTTACAGGCCTCTGAGATTTTGCTGAGAAATTTGCGGATGTTTCACGATGAGACAACCTTACCACCTGGCAGTAAGTAAATCTTATTTACAATAGATATCATCGATAATATTGTGGAATTACCACTAAGCCGCAGAAGTTGCGGTAACTTGTATGCAAATGGGGACTCTCAAACGTACTAACACACTCAGCGGTTATTTCGGTTGTCACTAAACTTTGCAAAGTGGAGTACCAATGGATCGTGAAGATACGAGAATGAAAATTAGCTCACAGGGCTTCTTAAGTTTTTATAATGAATCATTCTAACATAATTTGCTTAACTTTTATGCTCATTTTTTTTATCAGAAAAAAAATGTACAACACTCCAAGGGAAATATTTTATTAGATTACTAGCCGTAACAGGTAGTTTAAATATTTTCTTGTATTTCTAATCTTATTTAGATTCTTTGACATATTAGTTTCAGATGACAATATAGATCAAATGTTTTCTATTCGTTCATTACTTTTTTATATGCAACCAGTAGATAAACGTTAACATATTTTATGTTTCTTGTTTTCTTCGTTTTTTGCTAAAAGATTGTACCGTAAATATCTAGAAACCTGTACTACGGTATCTGTTGATAATATGTTCGGTATTAAATTAATATTGTACACAAAAATAATACAAAATTAATAAAAAATATTACGTAATCTTTTTAACAGCTGTTACAGCTACCCTAAACTACATACATGGCAAATGAATGTGATTTGGAATTCCAAACATCCTGTTTACATATTAACCAAATATTTACATACTAAGGAACAACTTTAACGTTTAAATATGACGAAAATGTGTTGTATACTCCTAAAAACACATATTAAAATTATTTTTGTTAACAAAATAATACGCCAGGTAAATATTTGTTTTAGAAAAGTTGTGCCAAATAATTTCATACAGGAACATAATTTTCAATTATATAACTTACGCATTAAATGTATTATTCAAATTAATGAAATACAGTTTATGCAGTTCTTAGAACCCTTTATGATATAGACGAAAACATCTCATAAAAATCAAGATTACTGGTGCATTTAATATATAGTTTAAGTAATTGATAAAACCGATTACTTGAAAATACGTTCGCAGACTGTATGTAGAAGAATAATAAGCTACAGGCTATAAGCTTTTTCAAGTTGTGTCGTACGACTTTTACAATAAAAGTTTTTTACTCCTTTGTAAAGAGGAGCTTATACAATCGGAAAGAAAAATCTTTAATATATGTATGGAAATGAAAAGGTTCACCGATACACATTAGGAAGAATAAGTCTGTAAAAAAGTCTTTGATTTTAAAATATTACTGTTTTTAGCTGCTATGCATTAGATGTAGTTGAATTAATACACGAACGAAACTAATGATAAAACCGGGATGTTTCCGTTTTCGATACTACGATGCTTGTAATTTAATAAAAAAAACAGTTCCTACCTACTAAAATCATATTTCTTTGAAATTAGCATTGAAATACACAGATCAACCTTAAATTTGAGTTCGTTTAAAATTATACATATAAAATCACGTATTTGAGGCAACCGTATTGCAAAATTTATTACTGGCATATTTTTCACAAACCACGACGGCCTGGTAAAACACGTTGTTTCTAGACATTAAAACTATTTTTTTACACTAATCATATTCATCATACTTGTATATTTTAATTGATTTTTTACTAAGAAACAATTGCACACCCCAAACTTAATATGCAGTTAACAGCCAATTTTACACTAGGCAGTTTAATCGATTTGTTTCGTTAAAATTTTGGCGTCATCACCGAAGTAACAAACGTGCTATTAAAGTTTGATAACAGGGCGCGTTTCATAAAAAAATTGCTAAAAATATTGTACTGTATTTTGTTTTTAATTTCGGAAGATATTTCGAAGTCAAAAAACGGAAAAAGAGAATTTCTATAATATAGTTTTTGGCAAACTTGTGAACAAATATGATGCTAGTGAAATGTGTTTCGGAGTTGTATTTATGATGATATAGTTTTCTATCTTTGATAACGAAGCAAGAGGTTACGCCAAAGGGAAGCCTCACCTGGCAAAGCGATTGCTCAAAAAGTTGGTGAAAACCGACACAGGTTTCTTTGCTGACATTTAAACTCTTGTAGATTTATATGAACCTTCACAGTGCTAACACGTATTCTTAAGAATCGGAAATCATACAACTGTTACACTCACTCAGCTTACTACTAGAAACATACCATGAAATTAGTGATCTATGCAGTAATGTCATATAGCGTACAGCCTTTTGGGATATACATAACCAGCGCTCTTTTAATTTAACGTAGCCGACTATGCAATTTCGAAAGAAAGCTGGACCGTTGCGCAGTTGGAAAGATTATTAATTTAAAACCCAATGAAACTAGCGTTTGTTCGGCGCTTTTATTATGACGCAAATTCAAATGTCATCGGTTTTGGTCAACGTATGTACTTTTCTCTGCGAGGTCAATTACTTTGACTGCAATATCAAGAAAACCTATTGCTAAAGCTGACGTCAGTTATGTTTCTAACGACAGTTCTAAACAATATCTCGGCAAAATGTAATAATAGCTCTCAATTTGACGAGTTACTTTAGTAAGTTACTCATAATACAAAATTTTTAAGATCATATTTCTGCACACATTTAAAAAACGTCGTTTACTCATATATTAAAACTAATTTGAACCTGAATTCCAAACCATGCTAAATCCAAAATATAAGAAATGGCAACAAAAGGTAATATATTCATCGTGTGCATTTATATCCATCTAAATCGTTTTACTGTTGTTAGTAACATATTTACGATAGAAATAAATGCATATGATAAAGATACCATAATTTTCTCTAATTCTTAAATTTTGGAGTTAGTATGATTTGGAATTCAGGTCCCCAAATAAGTTTTAAACGCTACACCATCTGCAAATTGTGAGTGAACTTCGAATTCTGGCGAGAAATACGTTTTTTAGACAAGTTGTCACAAATTCCAATTGAGGATGAAGTACCTGCGTAAGATAGACTTAAATATTTGAATTCTCGCCAAAATCATTACGCATGGAAACCTAAAAGCAATTTCGAATAACTGTCTAGATACTTACTGTTTCACAACTGCAACATTCTTCGTTGGGGTAGTTACTGTAAGAACACTACCGGAGCTTTGATGTTTGGCATCAAGCCAAAGTTCCTTTTATTTCTTCCTTTTAGGAGTTCTTACAGTGTCTAAACAGTTGTAAATGGAGTGAACAGAATAATCTGTGCAAGAATAAAAAAACTGCTGTTAAAATAAACTCTTGCTATTTTAATGTGATAATTGCTTCATACGCGTTACGTTCATAATAATATTAAAAAATATTTAGTTAATCTCTTAACAATCTATTAACTTCCTGACAAGATCTCATTTTTTAAAACTGTCTTTAATCACAGTTTCGTCTTCGAAAATGTATAACATGAATATCCATCGCTTGTTTTTATGATTTGTCATTAGTCTAATAAATAGTATATCTTCCCTAAAAATGTACCATCAAATATGACATTCAAATTATTTATTTTTCCATAGTTATCCAGAAATTAGCATTTTAAAACCAAACATGTTATTTAAAATGACGAATTTTATGACGACAGTAACGTAACTCACGCACCAAGCAACGAGAAGATGTTTCAGAGAGGGAAAATTATTTTGATGAATTTGAACTAATGTGAAGCAGTTCTGAAAAAAAAAATACAATTTACTCTAGTTTTATGTAGATTAATTTTGTACACTGTAATACCAGTACAGAAAGTAAAATAATGCACCATTTACATGAAAACTTTAATATGGCAATCGACGGCCTGAAACGACCATCTCTATTCGTCTGCAACTATAGAATCACAGAATGCTCCAATGACGCCGTCATGAATTACCCCTCACGTATTATTCATCCCTCAATAACTTAATTAAACAATATGTATTTAATATTCTCTAACACTGTGCGCATTGTTTTGAGTATATCCCAAAGATTACGAGGGGGAGACAAATTCAATGCTCACATGGAGCAAAATTCAATGCTCACATGGAGCAAAGAAGATAGAAAAAATTGCTACACCTCTTATAGCTCGGTTTTGTGTCCGTGAAACATTACCTTATGGGACCTTCAGGAACGGAACGAAAACGCCTAACATCTTTACAGTTTACGTTAAGGGCACTGTTAACGAATAGAACAGACACCGACTTGAGACGATTTTCTTCAGTCCTTGTATCACCCAAGACAGAAAATTCGACCGTTTGAGTGGAACACCTTATGTGGGTTCACTCTCCTCGGCACGTCTCACTTGCTCGTGGCAGATACATATGCAGCCAACAATTATGCCTTAATACAAGGCCAATAGTGCGGTGCAATACTAAGTAGTATATTCATATGCAGTTCTCTAAGCAAAAGCCCCAGCAAAGACTGCAGTTCACACTGATAAGTTGTAACAAATGGTAGCAAACAGTAAATGTTGGTTACATTTCGCATTTCATTCTGCTGAATGTTCTGATAAAGCACGTGATGCAATCAGTCGCACATGAAAATCACAAGTTGACAACTTCCTCTTCGTCTAGTTGTAGGTATAGAAAATGCCTTTCCTTGTGTTTCATTCTGACCAATGAGATCCTGAACGTACCATTCGAAGCCAATATTTCCGTAAAATAACTTTTCTCGAGGTGAAATATAAATACATATCGTATGGCGAGGGGTAATAAAAGATAAGGTCTTGCTCCGTCACGAGACCAGAGAATATTCGTAAAGTGCAGTGTTGAAGGTCGCCGAATATCCGGGGCGAGCTACTAAACACGGCGACGGAGGAATGTCTGCAGCCTCGAGGACATTAAAACACGCCGCAACGTATTTCCGCCAGTAGACACGATTTAAAACACATCGCGACTGTTTGAGAGGTACAAAAGGTGGAGAGCCATGTGACCACCAGAACGCCATGATGCTGCCCGAGGTCCTGACATAACGTGCTCTACCGTCGTAACTGCGACCACAACCAGCCTGCCAGTGATACTACAACCATAACTACACACACCGAACGAGATGGTGTAACGGTAACATGTTGGACCCGTATTCGGAAGGACCCAGGTTCGATCCCCGGGTTCGACCATCCTGCTTTCGGTTCTCTATGGTTTCCCTAAATCGCTTCAGGCGAATGCTGGGATGGTTTCTAAACAAATCCTATGACGTACTCCTCTCACAGCTCCCGCCATTGTACTCGGGGGTGTGTCGCCGTCTGTAATAACCTCGCTGTCAACGAGATGTAAATCCCACATACCTTACCTTACCATAACTACACATTAACTGCTGTGGCCAAAGAGTATTAATAAAATCTCCTCCGTGGGTAAATTCCAATGTAACTGAATTGTACAATTTAATAATTATATATTTTATACTTTTATGAACAATGTCTTTCAGTTGAAATAACTGATCCTTCATTATAATAGAATAACCTTTAGTGTTGTGGAATCAAGAATAAACCAAGAATAAAACGTAGTATTAAGTAACCAATGTTGAATACGCAACAGTATTACACCCCAGATTTCACATACTTCTGAACTGCACGTCCGTAGACGTCTGTCGAAACATGAAAAGTGACACGAATTTAAGTCGTTCAGTGGAGAAGACATGGAATAAAAACTTCTTCTACTATTGCTACCTTCACAATTACAAATATGCATTGTAAGCTGCGCAACAGCGGAAGGGACACGACGTCTGTGCCTTAAGAATAAACCTGTAGAATTCTCGTTATTTCTTGGTGACAGACTAAAGTAAACTCCACTGACATGTACATGCCAATGCACAATTTGTGGTTCTTTGACTATGAGCTTCAGTGTGACGTCATTTACGCACATGATCGCGCATTGTGTGACTAGACACTCTACCATGCATGGGGCATTTAGGTTTAGGACTGACGTATTCTCCGCGGCAGGTCACGACAATGTCGACCAGCAGCAGGTCGGAGTCTAGTCTTCTGACAGAAAATAACGCGCAATATGCACATCTCTCAGTCATAAGGCAAACCTCGCCCTGTATGATTTTAACACGATCAGTCCAAAGCCCAAAATTACCCCCAAGCAGCCAGGCGACAAGTCACGGGCGAGCCGGTGTCACACGAAGCCAGACGACACAAAGCAATCAACAGTTAACCCCCACGAGTCGTGATTGTGCACGTAATTGGAAATGTATTCCCGGGGAGACAACCCTGCCTAAATACGGTTTCTGGAGGCGGCTTCAAGCCCCTCTCCCCTCCTTTTCCGCACCACCTTCCAAGCGTTCCCTGTACCCTTTTCGAAACTCTCTTGAACCCAATTACCGAAATCTTAGTTGCAGACGCCGGCGCCATTTCCTGCAGTCGGCTCGGGGAGGAGAGTCAATTAACTGCGACAATCTGCGAGGTTCCATCCAACCACCCCCACCCCTAGCCGCTCTCTTCTTGAACAACCCCTTCTCTACTCCCTGTCCCTTTACGGCCCTGCTTGTGCCTCGGCGTCACAATGCCCGCGCATCCCTTATCGGCGCGCGCCCCGGGGCTGCGCTGTGTGAAATAGAGGTGGCATTGATACCCCCTCCCCCAACTTCCCCTCCCGGACACGCATACAGACACCCCCTCATTACAGAATATTTAGGAATACAGAAGCGAAATAACGGGTGCGACGGAGAATTCAGTCACACCAGGGATTATGTATACGTACAGCTGGAGCATAACGTATGTCTTAAGACGAGGGGTATGAGACCTTTGAGACGGAAGAGGAAGGACCCCTGCTGCCATATTGGTAATTGGAAAATTTGTTAATCACCATAGCAACGTGTATAATGGGGCTGTGGGTTGACCAACCATGACCTTATTTCTTTATACGCCTACAGGAACAACTGATTGTACTTCGAAATAAATTCCCATATTACTAAATGAATGAACAAAGTCAGCTTGGCCTCAGTACAGGCTGCTAATGCTCCATCTGTACTTTTCCCTCATCTCACTTTTCTCTCTCACACACGCCAGAAAAATGGTTTCATTGGGCACCAACAAGGCGAAAACGCTGGCCGCCAATCAGCGTAAGACGGCCACCACGCTATAGCCGGCAGCAAGGCTAATAGGTAGGGCCCTGTAGTTTTCGCGAAAAGATTTTTGCCCCACTTTGTTTCAGTGTCTTACGTGCACACCTGCAGTTCAACTCCATGGCTATTGACAGAGTGTTTTTGTGCAGAGTTGTTATTCATTTGACTGTGCCAATCAGTACACGGATAACAGCGACACATCACGTCTGTGATTTGCGGGTTTAACCTCCAGACGCTGGGTGTTACGGCATCCAATCATTGACCACAAAGCAGAAATGCAGGTGCGCACGTAATGCACTGAAACAAAGTGCTGCAAAATTCTTTTCGCGAAAATTACCGGGCTCTACTAATAGGAAATCTGCCGTAACACGCAAGTCAGACATACAAGGGGATGCTATCAACAACCTCGGGCAGCCAATAGGCCGAGAAGTTCGGTCGTATTAAACGAGCCGCCACGTCATTTCTAGGGCCACGAACTTTTCGCGAAAAGAATTTGGTCCCAGTTTGTTCCAGTGTCTTATGTGCTCATCTACAATTATGATTCATAGTCAGTGATTGGATGTTTTACCTCCCGCGTGTCTTGGGGTTCTACCCTCAAGTCACAGACGTGTTGTAACGCAGTAACCTTACTGTGATTGGTGCAGTCAAATGAGAACCATCAGTTCACGTAGACATGCTACCAATTACCATGAAGCAGAACCGTAGATGTGCACGTAAGGCAATGAAACAAACTGGCGCAAAATTCTTTTCGCAAAAAGTTCATCGTCCTAGTAATTTCACGTCTGTATTACCATTTAGCCTGTGCCCTCTTCATGGCCTCACCGCAGATGCCATTACTTTTACGTCTAACTATGTGTTGTGGTAGGACATGTCTGGATGCTTGTATACCAACTAGTGTTGTCGAGTTGCCCCAGTTATCGATTTATTTTGTTCCCGAAATAGCCTTCAGCGGCACCAGTACTGTAGTTTCCGCCGAGCTGGTAGTATTCTAGGTGTCTGAGCTACCGAAGCAGACCCACGCTAATCCAAAAGAACGAATAAATCCTTACCGAAGATTACCGATGTTAACGGCATACAAAAGTGACAGTTCAAGAACAAAAAGTAAATGCTATACAATAAAAACACATTGATATAATGCATATGTAACTAACGCATATAAATAATAAATAGTTGATTTTATTTTAGTATTTTCATATTTACATGTCATTACATAAATTAAATTATGTAGACGGTACTAGACAAGGCCGGCGATGGCAGAATAAAATATTACATTATATTTCGTGTTCTTATGTTGGAGGCTTTGTAGGAATAATTGCTGCCAACAGCTGACGTCTTCGGTTAAAATCATGGAGGTAGGAGAATACAGGAGATGGCATGTTGGGACTTCTTTGAAGTCGAAGCTTTATGCCAGTTTTGCGCGAACAATGCGTCATTGTAGCCCAACACAAACAACTCTGAGTAGGTGTTTACGAAAACGGAGTAAGTTAATCTATTCGGTAGTAATGTTCACGTGATCAGATCTACCCAGTCGTTGGATGTTTCTATTGGTTTTTCCCGACCACATATAATTCGATCAGTCTTATGTGCAGCAAAATTTGCATGCAGAAGAGGTGTGTTTCATTCGCCGATCGGCCTGTATTGTAAGACCAGGTTACAACAGTGCACAATATACATCTATACAAGTACAATTTACGTATACGGCATTACAATTGCGTACTAGATATATCTACTCTACCGAGCAGATCTAGTAAGATTTTTGTAAGCGCCTAATATGGAACTGATACTGTTGAACAAATTTGAATGGAAATGGTTACGTGTGTTACATTCGGGTGTAAATAAAGAGAGATTAGGTAAGGGAAAGAAATCAGCTACTTTTACATTCCATGGGCAAAATTGACATGTTTCGTAACTGCGAAATGTGAATTATGTGGTTAAAGAATTGTTTATACAGAAAAATCTAGTGAGCTAACCTGAAAATGTAGCCACATGTATTATTTATTTACGCATTTGTACGTCACTGACGATATGCAGCTGCTTGGTAATGGTAATAAAACGAACACATTTGCACACAAAATGTTAAATAACTGACATAAACTAGCATAAATGTATTAAACACTGTTAGCTCACAAATGCATTCCATGCACAAACAATAGGCGATGTAGTTACTCACAGAAAAGTGTTTCAAAACGCATTCATGTTGATATGTTTCAGAATTTTGTCCTCCAATCAATGTAGACTAAGTTAAACATGGTATATTTGCCATTCGATAAATAATTTTTACTTTATTGCTCTTCAAAATTCGTGTAAAATACATTGGCTTTTACGTCGAAAACAATGTTTATGAGCTACAGCGACCACGCGTATAATGTTTCGTACAACAAGGGCACAAATACACTGACTTCCAAGTATTTTCCTGCGCTGTATACGGTATGACCACCCCCTGGTTAAAATAACTTTCTCGTCATTTAACGTTGTGTTATGACGCTCTTCTCGTATGCTCCCTGCCGCAAAGTTTCGTAACAGTAAACAGTAAAGGTGAGTCAGCTACACATGACACGTTTAAACGTATCCTCTAGCCGCATGTCACTTAATGGACTTGCAGTTTTTCTTCCGATAGCCAGCAACTATAATACGTTCTTTGGAGACCATATCGTTTTATGAATAACCGTAAACCAGTGGGATTATTATTACCCTGTGTGTTAACTTTGTCCAAATTCACATGTTGGGTATGATGTCGTTTAATGTAAAAAATGTGTAGATAAAAAATACCTTTTTAAACACATCGCTCCAATTGTCTTTTTCTTCGCCAAAACGACAAAGTCTACCAACAATTTACTAACTCCCTTTTAGTATTAATAATAAAGTTGTGCTGCACATTTCTAAGCCTTTTAAAACTATAACATTCTGCATCAGGAAGAAACCCGTTAAAGCAATTTTATTTCGTGAAGAAATCGGCATCAGTAATGAACGGAGTACCTCAAATGTATTGTAAAAGCTTATTACTAGGCAGATATCACTCAGATCTGACACTATTTTGTACTAGTGTGTGAGTGTGTGTGTATAATATTATATATATATATATATATATATATATATATATATATATATATATATATGCGTCTCACGGTAAAGAAAGATCTTTTGAAGTCCTGGTTACTTCTTTTGAGCCAATTTATATTTTACTGCCACTTTTTAATACAAGTTTATCACTTTAAGCTATATATATACTGTTCCGTAATCGGAAGGTCTGAAATCACAGTAAGACGTATTTTAAAATTATTGTTCCAGACAAGACTGTCTTCAAAGAGCTCCCTTAAAAAAAAGTGGCCTTACGAGAACAAGAAATAAACCAAGGAAAAAAAAAAAACTAACCACGATCGTGTTATGGTTCGCAGTGTGTAACATTCGGAACTTTTCTTAATGAATTCCAATGGCAACAATTAACTCATACACTTTAAATGTTTCGATGATACAAGCGTTAACTGTACAGACGTCACAGCACTCATGGCATAAGACAGCACGCGTAAAGGTAAATATTATCGATACATAAGTTATGAATTCACACTAGATTTAGTTTATGTATTGCGACGTATAACTTGGTATTCAATAAGTCAACGAAATTGTAACACCACCATTTGCTATGTCTCTTCCATTACAGTTCAAACAGATGACAGCCGACTTATAATAGCTAAAAATAGACATGATGTTTAAATGAAATAAAATTTGGAAACAATTGCAGAAAGTTATTGTTATGGAAATGTATGTACGTTGAGAGACTATGAAACGTACAAGTTTTACTCAGGTTTTCAATTATTTTTTAAAAAATAAAAATACTACCAGTTATGCGCAGTGAGCATGTTGACATTCAATGTAATGTATTACTGCATATTTAATGAAAAATACCTAAAAAAGTTAGATGGAATTAAGTTAATGAAAGTGTACAATGCTATAGATACGATCAACTAAAATTGTTTTAATATAATATCAGTCAGTTATTCAAGTATAACAGCAAAATTACGTGTTTATTGAAAGTGTTGAGTTATGATTATTCAGAATAAAAACATGTTTGGAAGTGAAAATTATTATTTTACTGTGCACCGGTGCACCCTGCGAAGCTTATTTTTACAGTCACCAGCAATAAGACGCTTACTGAAAGTATGCAGAAAGAGCAAAAATAACGCTTCACAGTTGTTTTCGGAGGAATGTAATTAACATTCTTCAGTCGCGTGCCTTTCTCAGTTCTCGTAAAGAAATAGCCGAAGAAACAAGCTACGAACGAAATGGAATGGAAAAGAATTTGATCATTAAACAGAAAGGAAATAAAAACACTACGAAAGACAAATACTTAAAATACGATAGCGCGTAGTTGGTTGATTGGGTAAATTAAATATACTGCTCAAATATGTACTGGAAAAACTGGTTTTGGGTGAAAGCGTACGGCCAACAGATTATTAGTGACAGGAAAAAATCGCGAGTTAACAGATCTCTACGGTATGCTTCATGGGCGTACCCAGGGGGGTAGTTTTGTGGGTTCAAACCCCCTTCGAAATGTCTGTTTCCTTATCTAGGTATTATACTTTATATTACAAAACGCAAAATATATTATAAAAACAACCGATATGTTAGTAAAATTCGTTAATATTACATTTAGAGACGTCAAACATTGATGACATTGAAACATTCATGCAAGATGAGAGCGGAAACCTCTTCCAAAAACTATTCCTAGATACGTCTGTGTGCTCTCATTATGTCTGTGTGCGCAAGCGGGAAATAGCTACTCATAGGCTGCTCACAGACACAGTGATATCATATTATCGGGCCTGCATTAAGTTACTTATTTACTACCGGCCAAGTAACCTTCAGACGGTATCAAATAGGGAAAGGGGCATCTACGACAGTGGCACAAACGTAAGAATGTTTTAATTCTAGTTCAAAAGAAAATGCGAGTTTTTCGTGTTCCGACTGATTATTGATTATTAAGACGGTTGACTGAATAGGTCACCGAAAAAAGAATATCGTTTCAGATACCATACTTGTGTTAAAATAAGAACTACAAAACTATTTGGTAGTCGGTACTACTCTGGACAGTTCCTTCAACAATCTGTTCTGTAGAAGATACCATCTGGTTTGTAAAAGCAGCAAGGCTCTTTGTTTCTTCTACAAAACAGATTATTGAAGGAAGTGTCCAGAGTAGTACTGACATCCAAACTGTTCTGTTGTCCCTATTTTAACAGAAGTATGGTACCTACAACTATACTATTTTTTCAGTGTACCACACGAGACAGGGACACACATTATATGATATATACAAATTCCAACCCAGAGAAGCCAGTTGAAAAGTATAAACTAATCTGCGCGGTACAAGCATTATACCAAACTTTTTTGTGTAGTTTACGTAGACATATAAATTCCATACTCTATGAAAATTAACAGCGTTAAAAAATAAAATTTTAAAGATTAATATTATGCTTGGCAAAAATCACTAATATAACATAGCACCGTGTCGCAGGCCGTTAGAAACACTTCACGCAAGGGCAACATCCGATGTAGAAACAGTCAGATAAGGTTATTACAGTGTATTTTGCGCATAACGGTTCGATGACTACAATTTCCGTTGGCGAATATCAATTACTCCCCACTTACCAAATTAGTCAACAAAATTTCCACCTCGCACGCATCTCACGAAATAAGCTGACGTGGGATATTCAGTTACATTTCATGGGAGTGTTGGCACTCACTGGCTGTCCACACAGGGCCGAGATAAACAGAACATAGAATACAGGAACGACGGGCGCCATAAAACAGACGCACGCCAGCCATAAATCCCGGCAGGGAAACGGACCTTCGGGGACCGAGCTACGCGCGTCAATTCACATGGCAACTTGGTTGTGTACAGGATGGGCTAGGAAGACTTCGTCGATAAGAAGACCTTATGAAAACCAACTTAAGCTTGACAAAAGAATAAACTTTTGACATGTATTTTAGGATTAAATTAATTTTTTTTCCTAGTCACTTTTTGTTTCTGATAACTTACAGTCAGAGATGATGGTTTATCGCGAGAAAACATGACTGTTTCCTGGGTTTCAACGTACGTACAGCTTATGAATACATACTGGATTTTGTTTGTACGTAGAGCTGTTGCTCAATTTGACTAAGCCAATAAGAATCTCGCTATTGTAATATTTGATGCATACATTACTGATCTGCAGACAGCTACGATGTTTCAGACGTATATAACCCAACCATGCACGTAGCAATAAACCATAGTGGTATGTCGGCACAAAAACGTTTCGCAATATACCATCATCTCAATTTTTCGCGAAAAGAATTTTGCCCCACTTTGTTCCAGTGCCTTATGTGCACGTCT
>PNEQ01045275.1:54372-69716 GCA_003012365.1 Medauroidea extradentata
GTGACGTTTCTCATTTGACTGTACCAATCACAATAAGGTTACTGTAACACCACACGTCTGTGATTTGCGTGTAAAACCCCACGACACACGAATGTCAAAATATCCAATCTCTGACCGTGAAGCAAGTCTGCAGACGTGCACACAAGTCACTGACACAAAGTGAGGCAAATTTCTTTTCGCGAAAAGTTCATGTCTCTATTTATAGTGTACAGCCGCTTATTAATATGAATAAAGCAATATACGTGGTGACCTGAAAAATTCACATTCTCTTTTGGAAACTAGCAGGAATTCAAACAATTGTAAGTAGTCGCAATTTTTGCAATCAGTTCTCGACTAATTGGACACCTCCTGCAGGCGCTGAGCCAATAATTACGATGCGACGAAAGGCAGGCTTTACCAAGTAGTATAACTGTGTCAGAGAACAACCAATGAGCAGCTGCTGTATGCTTGAGTACACAGATATTATTGAAGAATAGCCTAAAGGTATATATAATAAAAAAACTTCCAAACTGAATACTCACGCCAGTGTTACACAACACTGCGTAAACAAACGCGACTCTTAGGGCCGTATCTATAGACCTCTTTCGAATGACAACCAACTGCTCACCAATGATTTTTCTATGGGGATAGCAGTTGGTTGTCATTCGAAAGAGGTTTATAATATCCGCCCTTAATATATACGAAATATACAGAACAATTGTAATAGTGGCGCTATAGTAGTTGCACAAATCGTGTGCTTGAAGTCAGCACAAACGATATTCGTGATTCATATACTTACTCTAGGTGGCTTCTAATATTCTGACTCTATCATACGTCATTGTAACGAAATTATTATTTTAAAACACCTCCAGAAAAAATATGTGACCTCTCAGGCATTTCACACTACTCGAAACAGGTAAACAAACGCATGTTTTTCGTAGGAACTACAACTCTTAAACTGGGAAATTTTAGTGGTTTTCAAACTGTGAAATACGACCCTGAATGAGAAGACTGAATGACGTGAAAAAAAAGTAGTAGGGCCTATATCGTTCTACACACAAAACTGCTATGTGGAACGTTCAGAGGTCAATTTACAAACTTTTTGTCCAAAGAATGGCCATACATCACACTGAACTCTTGTTGACATGAGAAGTATGATTATTCTTAAATGTAAATAAATTAATTCAGTTAATTTAATATTGTTCCAATGCACGTGTTTTCCTGTCAACTGTGTTTAAATGATTTACAATTATGAGCTCTACATTCAGCATCACATTTTAAATGGGGAAATAATGTTAAAACTAATTACACTACGTCTCAATCAGTTGTAAATGTCACGGTATCGTAACAACTATTCTTGGCATTGGAAGAATATTGCCACATGAAGGATTTCACATTTTTATGCTATAAAATATAGCCAACGCAGTAAAAAAAATGTTTTCACAAAGTCACATACGATGCTACATTTATTAAATTTACTATGAAAAACATTTTATATGAGCGAACTGGTCCATACTTACGTTTAAAAATACAAAATCGCTTGTTTTAATGCAATCAGCTCTTATTTCAAGAATGTAAGAATAATTATTTAGACGTGAATGTTTCTGTTTATCTAAAGCATAGAGGAAAACTTGCTACTTATCATCATTTAGCTACGAATAACAACCAAGTAATTAAAATCTCATTATCGTGTGATACTTAAACTCTTCCCTTCGCGTCCCTGCAGATAATAGGTTATTTAACAAATGTGTCGAGATAACAAGGAAGTGACCTACTTACTGTTATATCATGTCTTAGTAATTTTAATCATTTTCCGTAAGTTCAAAGGGCTGATTTTCTTTTACTCGCTTAGGAGTGAAGATCGTTATGGAGCTGGAATTCATCTGTCGTGAAATCAACAACGAAATGTTTCGTAGCAAAAATGTAATTTAATTAGCTTTTTTTTTAAATTATCTTTAGTGGAATCATTTACGTAGATTTGTCGTAAATTTATGACTGTAGTTTTATCGCACTGTCAACACTGTGAAACACACTCGCTAACTACATTAACCATTTGTATAACTTTTTCAAACTTAACGCACGCTAGCATTATCTAAAGTTTTTAGTTCCTTGTGTTCAAAATGTAACCAGTGGAACTTCTCCGAACCCTTCCTTCAACCAAGTTGAAATTTCAAGCTTTACTACCACATGCATATATTTGCATTACAGTCTCCTGTTCCGAGACTTTAACACTTTTTGTGGTTATTTACAAATAAAATCAATAATTTAAGTAACAATACATAATAGAATTAACAATGCTGTAAAGCACTGTCGTGACTACTTTCGATGGTCTATAATTACTGAACTAAATATACTGTTTCATTTGTCAGCGAGGAAATACTAATACACACGAAGACAATTATTTTTATTGTAAAGCAGTGATAAAATTCGATATTATGAGGTTTGTCTTGGTTGACAGATAACTAGGCCCTACGGAACACAAACAGAAATTTGATCTAAATTACTTATTTACGAAGTCAGTAAGTACACTTAACGATAATATAATAAGCTACTTCGCGCAAAATATGTGTGGAAAATAAACTATAGCAACGTGCAAACTTAATAATAATGTTTGACGTTAAAAATACTCTCAATATGGAAATTTGGTGAGAAACGAAAAAGGAAATGGCGTACACATTGTGATCGGAGCTCTAAGCTCAGTACTGCAAAGACTTAACTCTCTTGCTTTACAAAATCGAAAATTTCTTGTAAAATTTACACAGAACACTTGCGTTTGACAGCCTTTTCTGGCATAAAAAGAATATCCCTGAACATTTTCCAATTCGCTCTGAGAATTAGCATACTAACAGCACGACTGGGATTACTCGTATTATTGTAAGCTGATCGAAAAACAGCATTTGCATATAGAAAGCTAAATTTATACATATTTTTCGCTTTAAAAAACAAATACCGTCGTTTTGCGAAAAGAAAGTAAGTAGGCAGTTGTGTTACAATGCAGAGCAGTGTAACGACTAAGTAATAAAACAATTCACACTTTACTTTATGGACGGCCAAGTTTATGTCACTGAAGCAGACTACCAATTAAAAATATTAAAGTGTAATGAAAATCTCTACAGATACGCTTATGAATAAAAGGTTTACTTCTAGATAGCATAATAGTTTAAAATGTTTTCATTAAATAAAGGGCAGTTAACTGAGCTTCTCTAATGTAAAAATTTAAATTTATAGAAAACTTTGGTGGCGATAAGGAAATTATTACTGTCAAATCAGCAGAACATAGTTGGCCGAAATAAAATCCAGCTGAAATGTTTGGTGCTTAAAATAAAACGCTTAACTATATAACATGACATAATTGTGAACTAGAACACTGAAGGCATTTATATGGCTGTTACTAATTACTTCGAAGATTATTATGCATATTTTATAGCCTATCAGTCATTACAAATAATTGCGCATCTTACGCCTGTTGTAAAAGGCTTTAAATAGCTTAATTTCTTATTGTACCATAAGTCACTTTCACATATTCAGAACTAATACGTTTGGTTAAAATTTCTGTGTGACTTAACAGTTACTTTGTAAAATATACTTTTCTATTACGCTGAGATTTTTTCTGCTGTTACACTATAGTAACACGTGCTTAAAAGTTGTAACACCTTCTCAGTTTTTCCGTTACAAATAATCTAGCTTGGCTTTGGTACGAATCATTATTTTTTCCAAAACATGTAAAATCTCCATGCACAAAAAAGTAATAAAGATACATTATATATTTAATACACAGTTATAAGTGTGTATATTGGTATAGTACACACTTTTGTGATAACAGAAGTTTTCATATGTACATACGATGATTCCGAAATAACTTTTATCCCAGAACTTGGTAATGCTAATTCAATATACGCTAGCAGCATATGTATATTTTTTTTCAAGTATATTATGAAAAGTTTTCGGCGTGCCATAGCTTTAAAGACTACTAAGTACACACATAAATTTGTAATTTAAACCTTATTTACATTAACGAAATTCACTTCCAAATCTTCAGTAAGTAATGTTACTTTCAGTGCCAAATCTTTAATTACTAACGAAAAATTTAAGACAATTCAAACAATTTTAAATACTTCTCCCATACTTTATTGTTTTTGAGTTGTATTTTGCTTAACATAATATTTGGTAGAATAACATCAGTAAGTAGCTGTGTTACAATTTATAGACAATTAATAAATTTGTGAAAGAAATTCAATATTTTGTAAACTCCAAATACCATTAACACAGATACTATTTTATATATTTTACTACACGTGAAACGTCCTTAGAAATGAAATATTACTAATAATTTTCTTTCAGTAACAGTGTGTTTTATCTACGCTTTTTTTTTTCAGGTATACTCCTTCTAGAGTCGCTTATTTGAGAAACTATTAGAACAAACGGCAGGTAAAAACAGTTCCTACTAATCTTAAAATCATTCCTGTGACTGTTATATGCTTAACAATTCTACATGCCAAATTACAAATTTTTTTTATTGATATTCATCTGTTAAAACGAAAAGTTTTAAATCTTCAGCGTCTTATGTATTATTTTCCATTTTTTATTTTTGTACATGAGTTACATATTGCTGGTTAGCTACATAGTCATTTAGCTGACTTAAAAAGTTTATAGGTTTTATTGGACCACAAACAATTTAAAGCACAAGAAAAGCATGCGATTTGGCTTCCAATGTGTCAGAATCTGTCTTGTCCTTAAACATCTGCATAATGAACTCATTCCGTATAGGCTTACACTCTACCGTTCAATAAGCCTGTGGGCGATAATAATTAATAATATGCCATTATCGACGTCTAACTTCCCGAATCGTAACTGTGTGAATCAAGATTAACGGCCTATCTTAATTACAGGCCCAAGTAATCACACGTACCCTTCATATTCAGACTAGTAAACAAGAGAGATCGAGTTATGTGTAAACAATAGCACGATAATTTTGCAATCTGCGGGTCTTGTGTTAGGGCGTAATTTGTCACAAGACTGCAAAATGGAACAGAAAGGAAAGTTCTGCATTTTAGTCGAGACGCGAGCTTAGTCGTCCGAAAAATCACGCGGGTTGGAGAAACCCGCACGAAATATTGGAGCACATAAATATTTGTTTAAAAAATGTTTTTGAGTTTGTGAGCTCGAATAGCGAAGTGAGATATAGCCCTTTGATAATAAAGCAGTAAATTTTTACGTGCCACACTACAGGCATTTACCTATAAGGCGCCCGACTACTGGCCGCGTGTTTGTGTGAGTGAGGCACGGCGCCAAGGGTGATGTTGACCGGCTCATCTGGTGCGATACCGTCTCTAGCGCTAGACGCTGAAACAGTGAACAGTGGCATCATAGCTCACTCGCCTGACTGACACTTTAAGCTGTGATCCAACCTATTTATTGGTGAAAAGTTTAAAGTAAAGTCCAAAGCATGTTTCCACATTTTCTACAACAGTGATTAACAAATATTATTCTTTGTTATTACAGACGATAACTTTTTAGTACTATATAATCAATACACTTTAATTGTTACATAGGTTACTTCGTTTGTAGTAAAAAGTGGCCGGAAACTATATATTAATTGAACATAAATAAAGTAACTAGAGATTCAAATGCGCTCAGTTCATTCAGAACAACCTATACATATGTTTTTGTATGTCACATGGCAAGTGGCAGAAAAGATAAAAGAAACAGACAGGCGGAAAGGAATCAAGACAATGGAAGCTACATAAGCTCAAACGCGCTCCTCGTATCATATTTTCTCGAGCTCGAGCGCTCGTGAAGTCGCATGACAACGGACGAGGCTGTCCTACAGTCAAATACATCCTCATGGCAGCGGGGGAGGGGCAGCTATCTGTAGTTTCATCGAGTTATCTTTTGACGTGTAATAGCCGTCGTTTACTTCCTAGAGAAGAGGTCTGCTGTCGGGATCGCGCTCTCGGTTACCATGATGAATGGTATTACGCGCTCCGCGGTCACGCAAACCATCTTGAAGGGCCGGTGCTCGTGTGCAGGGATAGAAAGAAAGGCGCACGTCGTCCATTGAAAGTCATGACTGATTGCCTTCGAGGTGGTTGTTCTTGCTTGTGGGTGGGGGGGGGGGGGAAGAGACAGCAATTGTTGCAGCGCGTGGCTCCGGGAGGCACAGGAAGCTCTTCTGGTAATCAATAAATTGTCCCATCTGGGTCTCGGGGAGGGTGAGCGCAGGAGTGGCGAAGAGAGAGGAAGAGGAAGGGAGAACAGGAGCCCATGAGGATGTGAGGCGACACTCTGGAGACTCGCAAGTAGAGGTCGAGATGGTTGCTGAAGGACTTCTTCGCCGGCGAACAAAGTTGCGACCTCCATTCAACGTCGCGTCGCTGCGACGGGAAAGACTACACCAAACTGGGAGAGGAGTACAGCTGCCCTCACGTGGCACTCAGGGAAGAAACGTATTGTCTCAGGGACCACCAATTGGCGACGAGTCATCGCCTTTTCACTCACCAAAGTGGTGGGGAAAAAATACTATATACGTCCCTTCAACTGTGAGGATTGTGAATGACCTCTCACTTGAATGGAAGTGTAGTGTGGAATCCATCTTCTTATTCAGGAAACCTTCGTTTATAGACGCATGTAGAGTTTGCATTCCAAGATTCAAAGGAAATGATGGCTAGTATAGTTTTGTCTATATGTAATAGCGATTCATGGATTAGTACTGTTTGTATTTAATACTTTACGTTTAGTTCACTTTTATCATTTAAACAATTAAATCAAATGAACAGTCCGTTAAGAGCAAATTTAGTAGCATAATATCACAAAAAATAATAACAGTTTTGAAAGTGAAATTTTATTCGTATATGTCCAGTAAGAGACAGAATGTTTTAAAGACTTTTGGTGACAATTTACACAGACTTCACTATAATCCAGTCTAATAAGATAGCATATTGTTGTTTAGTGGCACAATAAGTAATAAGCTGAATTTCTGACGAGATTATACCTTACTCTCCAACATACTAAAAGTCCCCACCAAATGGACAGGAGATACGGCCGCCATATTGGAATATGGTGGACAAAATTACAATCTTGATTTTTTTTTTTAATTGTGGCATTTACAGCAAAAATACTTCAGTACTAAATTACAGAACACAATTTTCTCTTTGAAAAATATTGTATGATGTTTTTCTTCACAAAATCAGTAGTTTGGCCACAAAAGCCTTATGTTTGG
Organism: Medauroidea extradentata; assembly: GCA_003012365.1. Taxonomy (NCBI): domain Eukaryota; kingdom Metazoa; phylum Arthropoda; class Insecta; order Phasmatodea; family Phasmatidae; genus Medauroidea; species Medauroidea extradentata. The sequence continues at coordinate 61,571 of PNEQ01045275.1, forward strand.
CAACGACTATATATAATTGGATTCTTACACGTGTCGAATCAAGTTTTTTCATCATAAAATCCTTTTGGAGTACTTTATAAAGGCGTACAAGGGACCTCTGTACCGATTTCAGCATACTAATCAAAATACGTAGTAGATATATACCCCTATGAATAAAAAAAACTTGAGGTCCTGACTCTTCTGGTTCGTTTTCTTTTTCAAGATCTGGAGAAATAGTTCTGAGATGTTCGTGAGGGGCACATGCTTACCAAAGTTCACGTCCTTACATCAAAAACCTCCAAGTTATGAATGGAGGATTTTCTACCGTAGGGGACGTGAGCTTTAGTAAGCAGGAATCTCTCACGAATATTTCTTAACAATTTCTCAGGCTAAACAAAAAGTGAAAGGGTTTGAGATCAGGACCTCAAGTTTTTTCTTCACACGAGTGTATCTCCTACGTCTCTTGACTTACGATGCTGAAAGTTGGTACATAAGCACCCTTTTACACTAGAGTAAAGTCTCCCGGAATACGTAAAATTCCAACTAATGGTAGACTTTGCAAATAAGCGGCCTTTATTTGATAAAACTACTGATCTTATAAAAAAATTCATTGAGACATTTTATAAAAAAAACTGTGTCCATTAATTTAGTACTGCAGTACTTTTGCTCTAAATGACACAATTTTCAACGAAAATGCAAAAATGTCACATTTGGCTGTAATTTTCCAATATGGCGACCGAAGTTCTAGTCCAATGTGTGGGGAACTTTCGTATGTTGCAGAGTAAGGTATGAGGAAGGTTTCTGCGAAAATTCTGCTTGTTAATAATTACTAGTGTGCAAACACCGAATATAATGGAACATTCAACCTGTGTGATTTGCCTTAAAATTACGAAACTATTTTATCATAGCTGCCTTGCATAAGTAGTCTTTAAACCTTCTTATTCCTCTCCCACAAGCATAGAAATATGCAGGCACATGAATGCACACGAACACATATAAACACATGCGAAACTACATAACAGGACAAAAATGTCATCATCGTTACCGACACAGAAAAAAGCACAAAATTACTTGACACTGAATTAAGTTCCTCTTAACAGGAAGGATTTCTTTTAAAAACGCTAAAAGTTCTTGCATCCTACTCACAATTAATTTTTAAAAAATTTTGACCTATTATAAAAATAAAAGAACAAGCCTGTGAGAGTAAATAAATAAAATTATATGTACCGCAGCACTGTATTCGCGAGAATATAGAAATAAATTAAAAAAAAAAAATTCACAGAAAATATACGAGAAACAACGTTTTGATTTTTATAAACTATATTCTACCAAAAACGTTAAATGACTTCCAAACGGAATAGAGGAAAATACACAGAAAAATAACCACTATGTATGAAATAAGCGTGTCAGATGAGAATAAGATTAATTCTTCCCACAGAGTTTCATAGACTACGATAATTAAATCTAAAATTGTAATAATTGAAAGCAAAATTAAACTCTTTAATATATCCTAAGAGAAAGTGGCCGTGTTAATGAATAAAAAAGGTTATTGTTAATAAATTAACATAAATAGAGGTGTGCATCATTACTGTAAAATGAAATTCAATATAAACATAAATCAATTAATTAACAACAAAACAAACAACGAAATGAATATTTGATATTACTAAAAAACTATCCTGCATTACAAGACACGTGTTCGTAAGACGAAGTGTGTTATAGAAATAAATTAACGAATAAGTTTGTAAACAATGATCGAGGGAAAATATGCCCTACCAGAGGTTCTCCAGTAAGGTACAAGATGAGAACAGGGACACCAGCTCAAAAACCTTTCAGACGGGTCGTCTTATCTTAAACTTCAGAACAGGCGCAAAGAGATGTAAAATGGAACAAGATAATGATAGAAGTAGCTTGCAATTATAACTACAATAAACAACGACAAAGCGTGTGCCATGAAATAACTCAAAACCACGCAAAAACAACGTGTATTAAAAGCATTCGTCACAAGGTGAGAGATAGACGAAATAAAAACATTGTAAATTATGAAATTGCGCAGCTCGTACCACAAAAACTCTGCAATTAAGACCGAACGAGCGAAGAAATATACAAGTCGTTCTTTACAAAAAAAATCTAGTCATAAATTAACAGAATAATTACTAGCCAACACGGGTCTAGGCAAACTTAATTATCTGGCACTCATATTCAGGCGACAGAAATGAAAATAACAGCGTGTGCCAAGCACAGTATAATTACCGTCACTACTAAATTCAAACAAGGAACGCATATTGCGGGGGAAAATAAAAGCGCATGCTTACACTGGAAATTATTTTTGGCAGTACTGTTGTACTACATAGCTTATTTGCTCGAAACATAAACTTCACTGTGTCAGATATTGAGATATTTAAACTGATAAGAATTAATATACAAATTAAATACGGCCTAACAGAAAAGAGTAATATTATATCACAAGTCAGCGAAATTGGGCTTTCGCCAAGCAACATACTGTAAACAAAACGTGTTCAGGAATATGAGAGAGAGAGAGAGAGAGAGAGAGAGAGAGAGAGAGAGAGAAAATATTAATACAGGCCACATATAACAATTGATTATTCCAGACAACACATGTTCAACCAATTTTCAAAAGGTAATAACATGTTTTAAGTGTACAAATTCTGAAAGCCCCTATTTAACTGAAATGGTGCTTCACACCAAAAGCAATATGAATCCAATGTCAGCCTTACAAGAAACACCAAATATTAATATAGTTAACATAAATGATACCTAAACACAGATCTTAGTCATCAAAAATATCCCCCTTCTCACTTCAGACGTTTCTAGTGAAAATGATATTAAAATATCAAAGAGTTTGAACTTTTAAGTGGATTCCTACACTTTGAAACGAACAAGATAAGATATCATTTCGGTTTGCCTACACACGTTGAACTCAAGAGAAATTATTAAAATGTATTATGCAATCGTGTTTGTTGTAGCCCAGAATAACATTTATCGAAATGCACAACATATCTGAAGCACTTGCGTTCAGTACTCACAAAGTACAAAAAATTATGGCTACAAAACCGGGTGTTTATTCAACATTCACTTTATTCTTATATTCAAAATAATATGTCTGGGGTATAGTGTTTTAGCTTAAACAGAAAGATACTAATTTTTTTTCATAGCAGTAAACATTTATCTTTCATTACACGATGCGTTTGGTGAATACTTGTTTCGTAAGCTTAGGAAAAAGAAGGGCGTGGAGAAGATAGGTGGATCAAGAACCCAGTTGTACGAATTACGGAGAATTGCAAAGATGACACAAGTAGATACCAAGTCAGATTAAAACGTCGAAAGACGATGCAACAAAATGTGGAAAGAAAGCCTTACACTGCGCCGTTAACAAACGAACGAGAAGATGAAGATGCGATGGACAATACGTCCTAAATACGGACGCAAAACTCAGTTTATTTAGTACAGTAGAACTGACAAGTCTGCTAGTCCAGGCAAGATAATGTTTCACCTGCAAAATAAATGTGAGAATCCGCCTTGAATATGGACAGTGACAACTATAAGGCAAATGGGAAGGAAATACACTTGTCACTTAAATGCAAGCCACGTAAACTAGGCCACTGACAAAACATAACAAACTGGCTGGTTGGCCATTTCACATCACGACAACCCAAGAAAATAGTTTCTTTGTTATTATTCAGTATTCAAGTTCAAAAATATCCACTTCATATTTTTAAAGCTACCTTTGATACTTAATGACATAGATTTTTGTACACACAAACACACGTTCTTGCTTCTTGAAAACAGGATTTGTTTTTGTTTAGATAAAAAAAAAAGTATCAAGAACCATTTTAGAACCGCAAAACCCTGATGGCGATCAGGAGCTCAGTCAATTCATTTCAACCGTAGAAACAGTTCTTGTTGAAATGAACTGTAGCGAAATGTATACACAACATCGTAAAATACACCACATTTAAAAGCTACAAGGTTAGGTAAGGATTCTATGTCTCGTTGACAAGAGAGGTCATTAGAAAGGGCGAAAAGCAATCTGACAATGGAGATGGAAGAGAAATCATCCCAGCCTGGTGCGCATTCGGGAAATCATGGAAAATCGATTTCAGGATGACCGGAGACGGGAATAGAACCCTGGGTCCTCTCGAATGCGAGTCCAGCGTGGTACCGTTGCTCCACATCGCTGGGTTTAAAACCAAAAACTATCACTGTAAACAGTATTTGTAAATTTACAACAGGATTTATAGGAGTGCAAAAACGTTTTTATGGTAAAATTGCTTCTTATACGTCAATAGTGGTGATCCTATACATTTCAAGGAAACGGTGAAACGTACGGTGGCTTAGTCAGGATTTGTGTAAGAGGGGGGTTTAACCTGAGAATGATATAATGAACAACGATGACCCCCTTACATCTGGGATTCCGGGGGAGGACTCCCGGAATGTACTGTTTTAGCAGGTTTTCGTAATGAAACATTCAATATTATACTGGCGAAAGTATTTAAATTTTATTGTGGCTAATGGAGTGTTAGACACCCCCCCCCCCCAAAGATTGATTACACCCCTGGAACGTTTACAGATGTCACCAGACTTTATAGTAACATCGCTAAAGAATTAATCTATTTGAAATCTAAAGAATAGTAAGTGCCGTATACTGTGTATGGGTTAAAAATGTCTCGTATTGTTTAGGAAGTATTTTCCAGTGAAGAGGAAACTAGGAGATTAAGCAGCTACTCAACGAGATGGAAACAAAGCAAAACTGAAAAAAAGAAAGATGGGGTTTACGATGCACGGAATGATGACCACGGCTAATAGATGCGGGCCTCTTCCGGGCAGGCAGTGTTGGCGGGGGATAACGTGCTGGAATAGCGTGACATGCGCAGAGACGATGAAGATACCACACAGACAGTACCTAGTGGAAGATTGCGCCAGCGTGTCTGATAACTGCAGAACACGAGCTTGATACCGTCGGGACGCGTTCTGCACGTATGTCCGACACCAGCGTGCGTGGTGTTTTAAGACTGACAGTTTTCTCGGACTGAAATTCGAAGATTAAGGATGTTGCCTTCACCCCAGAGCCATGGAGAGAGCAACGGCAGGAATTTATATGTTTCTAGCGACCTGGGTAGCACTAATTATCTGTAGCCAAGAATTTACATGTCGCACACTTCCAAGTCTCGATCCTACTTAATTAATTTATTTATTAATTTGTAGGGAAAATATGACAAAATTGGCAAACGGGAAAAAATTATGTTGATCTGATTGCTACTAAACGGATAACCCTCTGGGCTTATCTTAAGTCTGTCTGAAAATTTCATCAACATCGTTACAGTCATTTTGGAGTCCACAGGGAACATGCATTCATACATCGATTCATATACATTTATTTATTACTAAGTACCTGCCTAACCGATACCGCCGCTATATGATCTGTTAGGCTGTTTTAATCAATACCCTGAATAATATGTACAAATAAGTATTTTCAAGGGAAAAAACTCCAAAACACCCACTTATAACTTTGTATCTCACAATTATTATCCTCCTAACAATAGTTTATTCACAACATCGATTTTTCTATTCGAAAACGATACCGTGAAACGTGAATGAATCCTCTTAATTTGACAATTGTTTCTTACGACATTGTCTGTTGTGCGCCGATATCCCAGGCTGCCTCTTTAAGCATCTGTGTGACACGATCTGTGAACATTAATACCATACCAATGACTATTTAAAGACCAGTACAGGTAAAAAAAGTTTGTAATTTACAATGTCGTGTTTGCGTTTTTGTCAATGATATGACATTATTTTCCTCTTGTTACTCGTTGAATGTGTGGTAATTGACACAATTTACACTGTCTAAATGCCAACTGAATGAATATGCAGAACACTGCACCAGTGTAGTATTTATTTTTGTTTATGTCTTTAAATGTTTTATACAATGGGAGTGTATGAAGTTGTTTACAATATTGGACGTACGCCATTGCCATACAATTTTCGTCCCAGAAATCCACACACTAGAGCCAAACCAGTCCTGGCTTACTTGTTTCTATCGTTTGTTTAATTGTAATTTTCCCTCTTCTCTTGTGTGGATTTCTGGGACGAAAATTGTATGGCAATGGCGTACGTCCAATATTGTAAACAACTTCATTTACTTTTGTTTGTGACTCACGGCTATACAGTCCTCCGGCCAAGAGTGCAGCTAATATATTATGTTACAGGTATTAATGTGACGTATTTCAGTAACCTCCTTGAGACAATCTCGTATAGAGACAATTTTTGAAACCAATTGGACGAACACAAATTTACACCCAGACAGACCTGGGAGTCGAACCCAAAACCCCTCGCACCAAAGTCGACTGCTCAACGATAACTGAGCTACGGGGGAGGGGAGGGGTCAATATCATTGTAGTATACAAACAACCTAGCGTATGTGACACAGGTTGCATAGCTACACGCGTAATTAATGAACGCTTGAAAAGGTTACAAAATGAAAAATGATTTCAACGAGAACCAGTGCCCTAAGACCGCCACACAAAGGCTACAGTTTTTGTTTCTGTCAAACTTTTCTTTCTTAATCTTTCAAAAAATATTTATTAAAATGCACGTATACCACTGTTCGAACAATTACAATGACGTCTGTATCGGTTGTTAATGTTAGAAGTATGATTTTACAAAAATGCAAACAAACGCTATTAACAGCTTCGTTCACATACAATTTAAACGAAAAATTGGTCCTTAATATCACCTAGCTTCTAATTTACGTGCATATAAAAGTATTCCCAAACCTCTTACTTTAAGGGCACGTACCTCCCTCAATAATAACTTTAGGTCATACGACTCTACATTTTCGTTATATTTTGTCGTCAAGAATCACCTCTCAAAACGTGTCGGTCTAATTAAGACTCAACTTATTATATGCCATATACACATTGGAAGACTGGAAGGGTGGGAAAGGTTATACAGGCTGTTTCTTAAATAGGGGGCCAAACATCGCATGCGTGTTCCTCTCGAGAAAATAAGACGAAAACATGTTATGCACTATCCACCCTAAATGTAATATGAAGGGAATTATGAGCCCCCAAATATCAAATTTGAAAACCCGTATTTTCCCAAAATATCGGAAACTAATTGACATAACAATACAATATTTTCAGCATTGCTTAATGCTATTGGGATCTTCAAACCAGCAGCAAAGTCTGGTTGATACCTACCTCCCTTATTAAAATAGCGCGGGTGGCTATCCTCTAATTGCATACAACTTTGTCAACGTCAGGATATGTGAACAATTTAAGACGGTGTATTGTGTAATAAGACCTGTGTGACGAAAAGTGTCCTCTTGTTGCAACTGTCTAGGACCTATCGTTTTCATGTAAAACGCACACAAAGGTTCGGTTGCCGCTACAGAGGGCCAGGAAGGAACTGTTGGAAACGGAGATACTGTATTGTTTGAGACGTACGACATAAGAGTGTGAACATGAGTGGACATTTCTGTAACTAACAGTTGTATTATTGTTCACATATAATTTTGCAGAGTATTTCCTGTGGCATTGTTACTATTCCGATACCTTGCATAAATGCCATTTACATACTGCGTCAATTTGTGATTCATTATGTTCGTACTGGTCTGAAAAATGATACACCACTTGACATAAACAAACAATATCTTCAGCACTGCTCATGGGGTCTTCAACCCTACCGCAATAGCTGGTTGATATCTACCAGCCTTACCACAATACGTAGTAGAGATGGCTACTCTCTAATGGCATAGAACGTTGTTACCATCGGGATATTTGAACATTTGGAGATTATTTATTAAGAAATTAGGCAATTCATAAGACATGCTACTACAACATTATCGTACAAGACCTCGTTTATTACTTTTGGGAAAATACGGTTTTCAAATTTGATATTCGGGGGCTCATAACTCCCTTCATATTACATTTAGGTGGATAGTGCATAACATGTTTTCGTCTTCTTTTTTCGAGAGGAACACGCATGCAAAGTTTGTCCCCCTATTTAAGAAAAAAAACCTGTATTTCCAAATTGTTTGCTAGATTAACCAGGTTAACAAATTATGACATTATTTCACTACCGAAAATCTCCACGCGAAAAAACTCCAATAAATACGTAATAAACGAATAAAATAAAATATGAT
>PNEQ01045277.1:0-14024 GCA_003012365.1 Medauroidea extradentata
ACAGGAGTAATTGTGTGCATAACTAATTGTGTTGTGAGAGTTCTAGTTGATTACTGTTTTGTGTATTTCATAGCTTTGTGAGCTATTAAATCCAGTACTTAATTTAACTCTTTTATTTGTAATTATAGACCTCTATCCCAAAGAACTCATGGGAATTGCCCACATATAAAGTTTGTGCTCTCAAACTTGTAACAGTACTATATTTCAAAATCAAGATGTAGTAGGTATTCTTGGGATGCAAATTTTCTGGGCATTACACTAACACATTTTAATAAAGAATTAAGTTAAGATAAGGCCTCTCGTGCACCTGTTGTCAATGCTCAGGGAGTCAAGGTCGAGGGTGAGGGAGGCAGGTGGCATGGGAGAAGGCGGATCCTCCTGCTCCTCATACAGCGACATGAGGCTTCGTCGTTTCTTCAGACGCGACACAGCAGACTCCCCTAGTTCCTCCAGGCTCTCCTGAGGCACAAGAACACACCACACCTCAACACCAACCCTACTCTCAGGCAGAGTGCACAATCTGTCAACCCACGGTACCAAGTAAGTGTGGTCATAACATGGGCACAAAGGTTCTAATGCACAGCCTCAAAGTCTTACATACAAACACAAGATAGTACTGTATATGTAAAAGTAATTCAGGATAAAATGGGCACATTTGAAAACCTGCTATAAAATAATTTGTATATTGCTGCCACTTTTAAATACGGTAAATGAAGCATTCTAAGCAAGAATCAAAATGTACAGAATGTACCAAACTCTAGAGATAACACCTGAAGCAAAATACAACATATTTTGTAATTACAGTGGAACCCCTGAATTACGCTTCTCAAGGGACCAATAAAAAATGGTGTAAAATGCAGGAAAGTGTAATCTGAAGGAAGGTTATAATGCAAAATCATTAAAAGGTACCAAATACAAACCGTGTAAATGGCAGGAAACTGTAGAATCAGAGGGTGTAATTCAGGGGTTCCACTGTGTAATTCAACACAAGATGGATACACACTGACGCATCGCCACTGCGTCCTTAATAATATCCATACTAAAGTTCGCCTCCCTTTCTAAATTGACTTGTATTGTATTTGTAGGTTAGGCCTAAAACGTAACCACGTGTTGCCGATTTCTGAATATGTACATAATATTACGCTATTTGCACATATTAGGAATCAAATACTATTTTATTGTAATAATTTGTGTGTGTAAAGAAAGACTCACGTACCTGAAAAGCATTTCACGTAATATTTATTTGTTTACAGTCACGGCCATGATGCCAAAAACTATGTGCACGGACTTTGATGAAATAAGATAAATTATGCACGAGATAATATTTGATGTAAATAATATTATTTAAAGAGTCTAAAATGTATGATTGTTATTTAAAAAGAGTTTAAACGGCAACACGTAATAATATTTTAATAGTGAGTACAGTATGTTGTGTTTATGAGGCGAGCGAAATTGTGTTTTCTAGTATTGGTAACCCTGCAGAGCAGACAGCTCCAGCAGCCGAGCAGCTATTTTGAACCCACCAGCCTAACGGGACTTCCACCCCCTCGGACGGGTATATAAGGCGCCTCTCGCCATCCAGAAATCAGTGTTTCCTAGGGCTTGGCTCCTAACGAGATCTCTAGGCACTCTCCCCTTACCTTACGGGTTGTGGCGGGAAACTGCCACCTAAGCCCTCCTACCCTCTTACCCTCAACTAACCACCTATCCGGGGTTGTGGCGGGAAACTGCCACCTAAGCCCTCGCTCCCTCCTTACGGGTTGTGGCGGGAAACTGCCACCTAAGCCCTCCTACCCAAACCTGCTCTACCTCCCGAGTGTCTAGAAACGATGTAGCGAGTCGGTCACTCTAGCGCGCGGTAGCTTTGGGAACGCACCCAGTTGCGTAGCTCTATCGGCCGCCACGAGGCGCGCCAGCGGTATCCGCCGGAAAGCGGAAGTCAGTAATCGGAGGCTCCCGCGAAACAGTCAATCCACGTGGCAGAGTGCCAGTGATAAGTCAGTAGTATAATATTTCAGTGGCAAAGTTGTGAGAGACGTGTTAAATCAGTAGTATAATATTTCAGTAGCAAAGTGTGAGAGAAGTATAAGCCAGTTGTAAATTCTGTAAAAGTGTGTACAAAGATTTGAGATCAGGAAGAGTTGTAAAGTGTTTTGTGAACTGGTGTACTTTGGACGAGTCAACAATATAATCAGTGAAACGCAATTTATTATTTTATTTTCTAAATTAAATGTCTAAATTGGAGACCCGCTCTTCTCAGGAGGAGATATTGAGCCCTCGACAGCAAGCCGCTAAGGCGCGACAACAGTCGCCAAGAAGGACACATATCCTGCCGGTCTCATTCCGGAGCTTCAGAAGCTACCAGGCCCCGAGCCTACCCTGCATGAGCTCAGCACTCAATATAAACAGCTTTTGGCCCCTCAGGCCCGAACCCGCAAACAAGTGGGGTTCAGCAAAATTCTTAGAGAGATCCAGCGCCAACAGATCCCGTTACTGAGTCCTATCAAGACTCCCCCTAGGCCTGTTTTCCTGCACCAGCGGATCCAGGAGATCATCGCAGAGGACCGCCGAATGCCCAAGCGGGCCACACCCATATCTGACGATAAGAAAAGGCTGCTCAGAAAGCTATTTTAATAAGGTGAGTGGACATTGACCTTACCCATATAAAGAATTCTGAAACCCCCTTCCTCTGCTCGCACAAAAGCATCCAGCGTAGGCCCTACACAAGGGACACCACTCTCCCTGGACACACTAGGCTTTTCATCAATCCACAGGAGGAGTCTCTTAAGCTCTCTCCCTACAGCTAGCCAAATCAACGGTGCCTCGCCTGTGGACCACCCTCACCCATATAGCCTTGAGGAAGCGGGGCAACACAAACAAAAACGTTATACACTATTACCTGCATCTCTTTGTAAACGGAAATCTTCAACACTGGATGAACCAAATAAATACAGTTAAGTCCCCTAAAGTTACCTTGTCAAACACTGATTCACCGTCAAATTATCATAACTTTCTTCAAAGCTGGTTAACATAAAGTCTTGTTTTCCTTTAACATAATACAGCATTATAGAAGAACTTGCAGTAGGCGTAAATTCGAAAAGTATGGTTTACCAACCAAAATTCCACAAAATAATTACAATGGCATTTACCATTAGACTGTCAACGAATGGGCTGATGAATAGATACGTGAGTAGTCAGACAGACAGGTGGCCAAACAGACAAACAAATGGATGAAGTCGGAGGTGTAAATATCTTGGAAATCTACCATTTATTTAGTTTTACAGGATGTTGAAACTTGTCAAATATTTCACTACATATAATCTATACAGTACCAGTTTTTTGACCCTATACCTGCATTTCCACAGTTTTCTGCCTGAACACTGAATAAGCAGAGGCTACAGCAGAAGAGATGTTGTCAGCTGCGTAGTGAATGTTGTCTGCCACAGCACTGGTAACATTTGTCACAGTTTCTGCAACCTCTGAAACCAAAGTTACCACTGTTGTGTTGACTTAAAACCTGTAAAATTAATGTGGTGAATAATCTGAGGCATAAAAATGTTTTTTCAATCACTTGTACACGTTTTATTCCAAAACAGTTGCCACGTAAGTCACCAAAGAATCGCTTATAAAAATTTGTAATAAGCAACATTTTGCTCATCAGTAAAACAGAGATTACAAACATATACAGTATTCTCACTGGCATTCATTACCTTAGCATTAGGTATACACATTATGTGCTGTAGTTGGTAACATTTTTATTTTAAAACTTTAACACTGTTTACATCTACACATTTTCCTTAGACAAACATTTTTACACCAATACATTTTATATTGGAATATAGCACAACCTGTCAAATCTGAATTTCTGTATTTAAAAAGATTTATGAATGACCTTGAATTTTTTTTATGAAATGAATCTAATATATATATAATTTAAAATTTTATTTGAATGATAAGAAGTAAACTGTTCAGAATAAATAACAATTCTAAATATCAAAAGAGGCAACAGATTCTTAAATCATACAGAAGGAAAGGAGACAGTTTACAGCAATGGGACTAAGAAATTAACTCTCAGATAGTAAAAGTCACAAAACATATATTTCCTAGTCCACACTACTTTGTCAGTAGCCAGGTGATAGTCAATGACTATAAGTGAGGTGGCTGATGTCCAGATACCTGTTGTCCTAATGTCATTATTATTTATTTACACTTATGACTCACTTGAATTCACAGAGTAATTAACTAACATCTTTAAATAAGATGTGATGTGCTTTTTGTAGTGAGTACAATTTCAGCTTTATGATTTTGTGTAGCTTTGCGTGATACATTTCGTAGTCATGTCGCTATCTAAACCTATGTGTGCAATTTATAAATGTTAACATTTTTTGCACATTGGCACAATGGACACATGAGGAATTGTGTTGTAGAAAATAACCTATTTATGAACACACTGCAATGCATTTTAAGCGTGTGATAGGAGGCCGCCATAATGGAATTACATAACATATTAAAAATTTCAAACGGTTTTAACACTTTAAAAAGCATAAATTTCTTTTCACATAAATTTTCTTGCCAAGAATACCTTCGACTGTTGATGCCATGGCCGTACCTTTCATCTCATTCTCAATGACGAGGGCAGCATCTGTCACTTGAGATGACAGCCGAGAAACAGTCAGAGGGGAGTTACTGTAACCTTCCAGCTCCATCTGTTCCTCATCGAAACTCATCAGGTCTGGCAGAGATTCTGAATGTGACAGTGATGCAGTCATAATGGGCTTCTTGACCAGCAAACGTGTGATGCAGTCTTGCCATCCAACCTTCAGAACACAAAAATAAACTACAATACTACACTCATTGATTATTATGACATTGGAGTTCAGTAATCTATTATATTATTCCTTTCAAAACCAGGTTTCTTGGCCTCTTACAAAACTTAGCTACATATACTACAGTATTTCATAGTTTTACAAATAGAGTACAATTTTAAACAGAAACAACGCAAATGAAAAGAAACATTTCATCTAAGGTTTTGCAAATCAGTCTTCCATATTTTTTTTTCTTTCTATCGCTCTATCTCTAGCCCCCTCTCCCAAGCCCTTTTTTAAACCGGGATAAATAAAATCTCAAAAAATATTATTTTAAAACCATGATTCTTCAATCTTCAACTAAGTGAAACGTGAGATTCTTACATTAAAAATTAAAGAGGAAACTTATGAAACAAGTTAGCTAGCCTGCAAAACAAAATAATTTAGATAGGTGTAACTATACACTGTAAATATTTACAATCAATCGTAAGTATGTAGGGTAAAATATCCAACAAGTGAAAACTAATTTTATTATGTTAGCTGTAGCTAAGAACTTAAGTTATTGTAATGGTTACGGCTAACGGGTTAGTCATGTAAATGTTTATTTCAATTGTAGCATGGCCTTAATGAAAACCACGACAAAAACAAGGTGTTTGAAAGTTACAGTATTTACAATGCAGTAAATTAATTACGTATAATGATACTGAAGACCAGTAAAATGTATGTTTTAGCAGTATAAAAACTATGAAAGAAAAATATAACTATAATTACTATAAAATGTAGATAGGAGTGTACAAGTACTTACAGAGCTGTACTGCATGTAGAGGAACACATAACACACTTAAGGACAACACACATTTTGCGCGGCTGCGCGGTCACAACGTTTTGCTAGCTAAACCAGTGAAATGTCGCGACCGCGCATCGGCGCAAAATGTGTGTTGTCCTTACGTGCAGTACAGCTCTGTAAGTACTTGTACACTCTGATCTACATTTTATATTAATTAGTAGCCTAGCGGCCTTTTCCCGCCTTTACATATTTTCATTAATACAACTATTAGATACTTACAACTACAGTCAAAGATACTTGAGATACTTAAAAAAACTGTGACAAAGTTTTACAACAATAAAATAGTTGTGACATTCTAGCAAGCATTTATCAAGAAAGAGATATCTAGAAAAAAAAATTATTTCCATAACAACAAATTTATTAGTAACTCAGTAACTAACGACATCATAAAATAACAAATAACACAAATTTAAACAGTAAAATTGAGCTACTGAGACCTGTTTTGCAAGTAAATTGGCAGCATTTGGCTTCATGAAGGTGGCAGTGAGGATCTTGCGAACAGCTTCCAACTTGAGTTCCAGGGGTGCCTCAGACAAGGCATAGAGTAGAGACAACGCTCCAGCGTAGCCCCCGCTGGTCTCTGCACAAAAAAAACACTTGTGCTTGGTTCTCTTTAGCCTCGCAATAACATCACAACCAACACTCCACACAATGTTCAACATAATTCTTGATTACAAACCGAGCGAGTGGCGCAACTGTAACACATGTTGGATTCACATTTGGGAGGACCCCGGTTTCCATAGTTCCTTGAAATCGCTCCAGGCGAATGTTGGTATGGTTCCTTAACAAGGGCCATGGCTGACTCCTCTCCCAACTCCTGTCATTGTGCTGTGTTACTGTCTCTAATGACCTCGCTGTTGATGAGAGGTAAAGCTCACTTACCTTGCTATCTTGATTACAATTGCTAACGTTTATCGCAAGTAAGAAACATCTTCTATATGCTTCTTTGAAGTTCTTCAGAATTTTCTGGCAGGAACTTTAGAAACGAAGCTATGCTATAAACAATAATGCCTGACTACAAACTCCATGCTTAACATACAGTGTTCTTGACTAGACCAGCAATTGGACCATGAAGATTCCTCAGTAAATACACAGCACTTTCCCTCAGATTTCTTTTGAAGGCCGATAAATTTGCAGGTATTGGCCCAATAAGAAAATACCGTATATAAATTTTTTAAATGGGCTGTGAAAAAAAAAGTGTATACCTGTAGGGATGGATCTAGAAGGTGCCTGCCTCAGGCGCTACGTAAGAGAGAGCAGGATTGGCCTAATTTTCAAAATAGTTTCCTAGATAGTCCAAGTCAACATCAAAGGGGGATGAGGTGCAATAATCACACCTAGTCCCAGGCAAAATTAGAGGTGGATCCGCTGTTGCAAACATGCAGGAAACACCCTTACATAAAAAAAAACCTAGAAAATTATTCACCCTGGCAATAAGAAAATCTGAAAACAACCTCTGAAAAAAGTCCACTTGGAAAACAGGAACACAGATGGTATGACCATCCTATATAGACAATTACATTTAAATGTAAGAAAAATTAACAGACAAGATGACCTTTAAAAGAAACTGTCAGAGCTCAAAGACAAATCAGAACTAGAACTAATACTATACGTCTAAATTTTTACGCTTCACACAAGACAAATATGAAAAATTCTCCAAATATATTTGTGGATGACTGAATATTACATAAGTAGTACACCTAACACAAGTAAAATAATATTGACAAGAATATACTGATTAACTGGAAATATTCATTCTACCTGAATTCATACACTTTTTAAAAACACATTTACATTTCAGAAGATTTAAAATGTTTCTCACACTTGCTGCAGCTGAAAGAAAAGTAAATAAAAAAAATTAATAATTGTGTATTATTGTACATAACAATCTTACAATAACTAAACAATCACAGCCCTATCAACACATCCAACTTTAGCACTACAAATGCAATCAGGCTTCAAATTTCAGTGATGTTTTACCAATTTTCTCATGTGAGAACCATGATATATCACTGTTTACTACACTGAATATACTATACTATGACATTATTCTGAATCAAAAAGCACTGTGCTGGTTGGCCACATGAAGAAATCAACTGATACTACAAACCACAGTTTACTTCATTCAAACTACAGTGGAACCTCGATTTAACGAAATGTCATGGTTCTTGAAAATCTTTATAAACTAAATCAATGCTTTGTAAAATCAGAATTCGTTTAATAGGGATCCCAAGTTCCTGAAAACATTTTTGCTAAATCTTTGTTTCATCAAATCCGAGTTTGTAAAATCAGAGTTCTACTTTACTCATTATTTACAGCAAATTTAACACATCCTCTAGTTTTACATATGTGTGTATGTTACACGTAAGTTATTTGACCTATCCAGCAAATAAACTACAAGAATCTACTACACAAATGTATACACTCCTTGCCACAAAAATTGCTGCATATAGAATTAGATACTGTAATAAAATTAAATAAAAATTTTAACTTGTAATGAAAATGTGTATCTCATTCTTTGTACTTCTATGGGATACAAATCCCAAGCCCATAGAAAAACTCCAGTGAGCCAGTTTAGAGGTTCAAAGAGAGGTTCGTGGTTTTTACTTAGTCCTGGCTGTGACGCAAAATAATGCATACAGCATATATGTCAAGAACAATTCTGAGAAGATGCAGTTCTACCAATTTTGGGTGAATACTAACTACAAAACAAACCCCAGGAGGCGCAACTGCCTCCACACAATACTAGCTGCACCACAGACGGTAGCACTCTATACTTACACCACAGATCCATACAATAAAATTCAAGGTGCATAGGTTTAGTAAGCTAGACAATTTTTTTCCTTGGAAGCATATTAAAAATTTTGGCAGTGGATCTAACATTAGAATATGTGAGGAATATCTTGTCCTGTGCCCAGTTCATTTTCTTGAACATAGATACATTATAGAAGGCAATGTTTAAATTTTAAACAGAATACATATACTAATAATGTAACAGTGAAAAAATAATTTTCATTTAAGGATAAAATTTTATTAAAATGTTAAATTCAATTACAAATATTTATTTGGCTGATTTCCTACAACATAGCCACTTCTAATGGACGAAATCCTTAAAAATCAATTAAATAACAAATTCCATACAGTTACAATACAGTGAAGAAATGAAACACAAAGGCAGATTAAACTGTACAATACTTGAATTTGTCCAACAACAGTTATAAGCCACACGTACCTGTCATGAGTATCTGATCCATGAGCATGGCAACAAACATAACGGACAATTCCTGGCCATGCATGGCAGAGACCAGCCCAGGGTACATTCCGACCGTCGATGGGCCGAGCATTGATGAGTCTTGCAGACGCAGGCGAGTCTTGTAGCGGTCATAAACACGCTCCGAGCGCAGCAGGACACTCAAAAACTGTCAAAAAACATGTTACCAGATCTCTAGAACACACAATACTCCATGTGCAAGACAAGAGAATGTCGCATAAGTTTACTTTTCCTGCTGCAGTAAAAAACTCTACTGAAGGCAACAGTAATGTCCAGACTAAGCTTCAGTACACCACTAAGTAGCAGATGTACACAAGTCTAGAAACTTTATCAAGCATTGGCAGGGACAGCCTGTAAACCTTGTCATCCCCAGCTTGCTATGACACTAAGTAAAACTGCTGTGGCTGCAATTCACTGTATTACCTTTTCTGTGCTCCTAAGACACTGTAGCGTGGCCAAGGCCCAGACCCCAGATTTCTTTTTACATATTTTTAATCTTCAGTATGTTTGTTTCATATTTAGTTGTCACTTATAATAATGTAGGCCTCATGGTCTTTCTAACAATGGTATTTGAGAGTTTTGTTAAGAACTATTTGTAATTTTATTTGTTAAACACAGCACATCAGTGGAAATTTATTCATATTTAAAGTAAACCGTTTAAGTAACTGTGAACTAATTGTACTTAAAATAAGTAATATTTAAATTGGTCATTTGAAATCACTTATTTAACAGTAAGAATAACAGTTTGCTTAAAAATGTTAATATTTATTTAAAATTTGAATTGATTCTATATTTAGTACAATTTCAATATGTACTTTTTGCTACAATTGTTCTATTTGAATTTAACGAAATTAAATCTACTGTATTCATTAAATCTTGAAGTGTGAGAAGGACAGAGATACCAATCTAAATTTACATTTTCCAGGAAAATTTACTATATTTCAGTGCAAAACCAGCCTATAAAGATAATCGTTGAGAATTTACCACCATATTTGGTAGCAACCAATAAAATAACAGACTGTTGCTGATTGGCCGCATATATTTTTAATTGAATGTTTCATTCACTTAGTAATAAAGTTATTACTTAATATTATTGTATGAAATTGTTTTGGAAACTAAAATGTTCATGTTTACAGTTATGTGGAAATATTACAAGTTTAAAATGTTCTGCTAATTATGATATACGTAATATTTTTAATTGATTCTTGTAATGGCCGCGGGGCAGCACCACAGACGGGCAACTACAGTTGTTTGTGCGCAAAGGCAGCTTTGTCATGTTCAAGATGGAGGCAAAAGTGGTTGTGCAAGAGTTGAGTGAGGATGGAGGCAGAACCGATAGGGTTCTGCTCGTATAATTTTGTGAACGAGTGATTCTGTACCATTAGTAGGCCAAGACTTTTATTTCTTTAAATTTGATTAAAGTTACAGTATTTGTGAAGTTGGTTTTTTTTTTATATATTATGAAAAAAGTGTTAAATTATCGGTGATCACCGGCCTATAGATTTTGTTGGGATGTGAACTTTTCTTCGGTGTCCTCAAAGGGTGCCTCTTGGCAGTCGAAATTTGAAGTACTGTATAGGTTTGGAATGTTGTAACGTCATGTACTAAACCCCAAAATTTGTGAGAGAGATCCGCCGTTTTATTCCTCGTGCTACGTTGTAAGAACCCGCGTCTTTGAATTGTTAATGTAATGCTTAGCTAGTTGTGGACGTATGGCATTGGGGCTTTTCCGCGCCACATATTTTGGTTCTCCCAACATGTAGAATTTAGATCAAGGTGGCGAAGGAGGGGGGAACAGAAAATTTAAAAAAATACACTTTACAAACAACAAAACCATTTATTCAGCTACTAGGTACGTACTTGCAATTAAAAAATTATAAAAATTAAAAGCAAAATGTATTTTTTTTCCCTCTATAATCACAGTTCAGTGGCGATACGCGCTTACGCGATTATGTGCCGTCCTATTTTTGAGTGTACCTGTCAAGTACTAAAATGTGAGTAGTATTTGTGTTTCTGTCTTTTGTACATACTGATAGCCTAGCGGCATTTTCTTTTCTTTTACATTCAGTAAACCTTGCTTAACTTAACGCTCTAGTCCACTTGGTCTTCCTCCAAGGCTAAATATGCTACAAAGACTAATGAGTGGTTATGTCGACATCACTGCCAAACAAATCACAGTCAATTACTTCTTTAAATATCAACACTATTACTCAAAAAAAGTTAATCTCCCATCCATGGCAGTCCATTAGACTTTATTCATAACGGACTTAAATGACTTTCAGACAAAAGTCTCTAGCCAACATATGCACAAACAATGCTGCTGAATTTTAATACATACACTGGGAACTACAACTGTCTCCTCACTAGATCACAGCCAACTGAGAGACCACACGTTACCTCTGACAAGACCCTATCCCCTGCAAGGCTGATGAAACATCCTCTGCAAGGAAAATTAAATGAATGGTTGTAAACCTTGCACTTGCTGCACATGATTCGGTCTACTGTGTTTGTAATTCCCCCACCCCCTTGCACTACATGTTAACCCACACCCTTACCTACAATCAGTCTTAAAATGCAATGTTCTATTTTTCAGCCAAGATGGAAATGATTGGATTAAATAACACTGACTTATCATAGGTTCCATATGATGAGATAAACAGGCCACTTCGTAGTAATGAAAGTAACATTTGTAAAACACTGTAACTTTCCTCTCTAAAAAAAATGTTATAATGGTTTGTACACGGAAAACTTTACTACCAATTTCTAGCCCTGTTCATCCCAGTTTTGTTATTCATCACCAATTTATGGTAAACACCTACTACATTTACTGTTTGAAACTGCTGTTTATGCATGCCCGTATCTGTTCATGGCTTTAGAAAAATAATATTACATTATTATTTTTTTTTGTAAAAGGGGAACATTTAAGGCCATTTGCAAAAATGTATTACATTATTTAACAGGAAATTATTTTATTAGTAAGTTAACACGTACACCTGAACCAAAAAAAAAATTAAACTTCCATTTTTGCATTAGAAATATATTTGAAAACAAGAAATTGCAGACACTATACTATAAGTATTACTAGAAACGTAAATATCTATGCTTTATTAGATGTCAGTGTATGTGTAAGAAAGATGTGGCGAACTGAATATACTCTTCCCGAGTACAGAAAATAAATTCATCAACAGACTTCCTGAAATCATGCACAAAATAGAGTTAACGCAGAACTCTCCACGCAGTGAATGAAACAAGCAGTATAAGTAGTGTCGAGAATGATGGCAATACCTTAAGGACTTTCTGCTTGAGCTCCATGGAGAAGCTGGTGTCGAGAAGGAGGCAGTAGATGGTCTCTGCAGAGTGGGGCTCATACATCAACAGGAACAACTGATCACTGCAGCTCTTGCCCTCCATCAGTGAGGTAAGCATGTCCAGCACCTCTGCCACCTGCCAACCACTCAGCACTGTGGTACATCTACCCAGCAACTAGTCATGATCATGCACTGTCAGCTAATGGATCTGATGTGTGCCTAGCTTAATATGCAACCAATCTCTCATCACTACTTTTATGTGAGAATTTTTTTTACCCTAAAAAGAGCATAGATCATGAAACCACCTCCGAAGTTTGTTGAAAATACAGTTCTAACTAGGTATGTTGACTATTTTTTTTTTAATATAAAAATTACTACAGTATACGCTAATTAGATACTTAACGAAACAAACTATTGTTAAATACCTTATTAACAAAAATAACATCACTTTTTGTCTTGAAAAATTTAAACTACATAGTATAAACTATTCTCAACAAAATGTGTCTGAAGAAGGCTTAGGCTGCTAGGCTAATCATTTAATAAGCAGAAAGAATGTCAAGATACTCAAAGTCCAGTACCTACTACTTGACAGAAACAAACATACAAAAGGACACACTCATTTTGTTGTACGTGTTCATCCTTTTTTATGCGTGTTCCTGTCAAGAAGTACTAGACTGTCAGTACCTCAACCCTCTTTCTACCCATTTAATTATGTTCAACAAAACTTGGATACAGCTTTACAATGTCCACTCTCTTTCACATTTAATGAAAAATATCATTATTGAGAAAGCAATCGAAATGAGGAATCGTAGCCTTGAGGTGGCCGCATGATACATACTGTACTTAGAAAGTGTTGCAGTGTGTTAGAAGGAAGCACATGTTTCTAAAAGAAACTTTGTACACACTAATTAATTGAAACAAAATTTACTTCAGATAATTGCAGAATGCAACTGTCAAGACACACCACACAATCTCACACATGCATCAACTCAGTCCTAGAAGCCCTCCAACATTAATACTACAGTAATCTCTCGGTTTAAGGACTCTCAAGGGATTGAAAAAAATCATCATTAAACTGAAGGAGTTTTTAAACTGAATGATAAAAGTATGTTGGGACTTAAGATGGGACCAAAAAATACATATGTTAAAGTGAAAGAATCATTAAACTGGAAGACCTTAAACTGAGAGATCACCGTACATAACTGCCTTTTCAAGACTACAGTAATTTTTAATGTACCAACCAGATATACAATACAAATATGAAAATTCAGATATAGTAGCACAATAAACATGATTACAGATTTTCCATCAATAAAATTACATGGCAACTGCTTAAAAGGCTACTGTAAAAAAAATACATAAATTAATTGGCAAAAATCTTACTCGTTACTTTAGTGCTTGGTGCATAACGGCAATGCGTGTATGATGCACATCAGTATTGTTAACGCACAATTATTTCATGGACTGTATACAACTAATACAATTAACGGTAACGGATGCCACATTTTTATAGCGATATACAGTGAGGCTGCCCGAACGCACTACTCACCGCCATGTTTGATCTTAGATGATGGCCTCCTCCCGGAAACCCAATGCTGCCAACCGCTGGCAGATGATGAGGAAGAGCTGCTGCCAACTCAAACTGGTGAATAGCTGCGCGGGAGATTCAAAAGTTGGAAGTGCTCACCGGGATTGTTCGAAATGCACTATTTAATGATTTAGTCTCAACGAAATTTACAAATACCCAAAATTATACACTATGTACAGTCAGAACATTCCGCCCACCTTGAAAT
>PNEQ01045278.1:0-19757 GCA_003012365.1 Medauroidea extradentata
GAACTCTCACAACACAATTAGTTATGCACACAATTACTCCTGTGTCACAGACACGTTAATTAACTTTGACAATTAAAGCACAAGAAAAGTCTACCATCAATTAATTAATCACTATGAATCACAATAAAATTCAGTCATATATCCAATCAACAGTTACTCAAATGACAATGTACAACCTTATCAGTCCGAAGTGGTGATGCTCACCATGTGCTGCGCAGCACCCCGAGTGCACCGCTGTCTTCACTCTTGAGGTCTTCTGTTCGACTCCCGTCGCGCACCTCCTCTTCGCCTGTCAGCCCGCCGCAGCAGTCCTCTTGTATCACCAAACACTGCTCCGCAGGTAGCCGCCTGCCGCCTCACAGTAGACTTAGACGTCACCAATATGTCTTCACCAGTCTCTCTCCACAGGCGTAGCACCTTCCTCTAGCACTTCCAATAGCGAACTCTCCTCAAATGTGCCGATTCTGTGCTTTTATACTAGCCCAGACAGTCGGTTATTCCCCGCATTACAGGGGTATAAAAATATATATTTCATCATGTTTCGTACGTGCTTGCAGTCACGTCGGCCGCCCTCGAAGGGTTAAGACGCAGTTGGGACAGGTATCTATGACGTAGATTCGGCGGTTTTCCCACTATGAGCCACCCGGGCTTTGAGTCATCGGCCAGCCCTCCAGGTGTTACGAAACAGCCGCCGACCACTGGCCTCCAGGTACATGGCACGCAACAGTATGATAATGACTGATGAGAGGCTATCTTACATCTCTGACTAATTTAGTATTAGTAATTGGAATAAATTTTGCTGTAATGACTCCCCGACGAAACTTGTAGCATGGGGAGGCCCGGGTAATTATAACGGTTGGTATGAATGTAAAAATGTGATTAATATATATATATATATATATTTGGTGAAAATTGACTACAAGAATTCGAGAAAAAAATTATCCATCTTCGGGGATATTTATGTGGTATCGTTCATTAAAAGCGATTGGCATGGTTTGTGATAAGTCTTGACGGGTAATTAAATTAAGTTTATCTGTAAGTAAGTCACGATAGACTGGCACTGATCATAAGTTCTCCCTTATATGTGCCAGAAAAATACAGCTTCATTTCTGGTTGATGAGATACACGCTATAGCTTGCTGGTTGGCATATTATTATAACTGTTTGTATGTAGGAAGGCCTGAGGGTTAAAGATAAATTATATAAACAAATATTTAGTTATTTGCTGATATATGCTTCAGCTAGAGTCGTTATTATAGGGAGCATGTAAGCAATTGACTGTTGGTTTTAAAAGACTTATTAGGTTAACAAATTTAAAGCAGAGTTGGGGTGGATAGACAGACTTGTTAGTTCAAATTTAAATTTTATTAATGTGGTATTGTAATTGAATGTATGCTTGGAAAGGCTGGTTCTCATGAGTTCGGTTTAAAATATGTTAGCAAACTGGGCTGTGTTGTTTTCTAAATGTCTTGCATTGACCGACCAGATTATTTTGAGGTAATATGAAAATGTATGTTTTATTTGTCTTACATATAATCCTTGCTGTTTATAGGTTTATTCAAATTATAAAACGGAAAGCTGACTGAAGAGAATAAAGTCTAGGGTTTATTTGCTTTTATTCATGGCGCCTAGCATTGCCAATTACTAAAGACTGATATAATGGCGAAACAGTTTTACCTGTGATGTAACAGAAGCTTAGAAACATTTAGATTCATGTTGCATGCACAATATCTTCAAACTATTGGCTTAGATTTGTTATAATTATTTGCGGTAAGGCATCACATGGGTAACTTCTGACAGGTGACTCCTCGCTGGTGACCTATGACAGGTGCATTATCACGGGTGACTCTTCACTGATCAGTTGCATATACAATATCTTCAAACTATTGACTTAGATTTTTTATAATTATTTGCGGTAAGGCATCACATGGGTAACTTCTGACAGGTGACTCCTCGCTGGTGACCTCTGACAGGTGAAATATCACGGGTGACTCTTCACTGGTGAGTTGACAAAAGAGACATGGGAGTAAATTCAGTTATAGTAGATAATTTTTCTTTCTTTCGTACATTTTTGTATCGTTATAAAATGGATATAAACAGAAAGTTATTCCTCCCGTTCATGTAGCAGATGTACGTTAAGAAACTACGATCGAATCTCAATATACTTAGTTAATAGTACATGAGTATATGTACCGGTGAGCTTGTTTATCGGTATATCTTTAGCTTTCGAACGGTGCGTTCATTTAACGATATACTTCAGTTTTCGCCGCTGTGGTAAAGTATTTACAATCATACGTAATGTGTATCGATATGAAAAAAAAAAATGCATGTAGGACGAAATTAATGAGTTTTTAGCCTCCTGTGTGAAGTCTGTCTTCGTCGGTTTACTCGGAGTGATACTAAGGAAATATGTTCTAGAACCTGCAAAAGACTTCCCTATGCACTGCCGACACCACACTGCACATAGCACCACATGTAGTCCCGCAAGCACCGCAGTTAGCACTGCAGGCACCGAACTTAGCATCGCAGACACTGTATATAACACCGCAGGCACCTCAGTTAGCACCGCAGGCACTGCACTTAGCACCACAGGCACCGCACATAGCATCGCAGGCACCGCACACAGCATCGCAGGAACCGCACATAGCATCGCAGGCACCGCACTTAGCACTGCAGGCACCGCACGTAGCACCACACACTCCAAAATAATCTCAGGCACACCATATATCATCGCAGGGTCCACAAGTTGGTGATGGTGATATACATATCAAAAAGCAAGAGTTGAGTTTACCCATTTATACTACTGCTGAGGATGAGGTCACCTCTCGCGAATCGTGGCAGAGTCCTTTGCTTCCTAATGCTGTGGTGGTATTCATTGGGGTCCTTTCTTTTTGGAAATTATTGGCATGTTGTATGAGGATTAAAAAAATAATCTAGGTTTTAATACTCTGAGAGTATTGTTACAAGTTTGAGACATAAACTTTATATGTGGGCAATTCCCATGAGTTCTTTTGGGATAGAGGTCTTATAATTATAAATAAAAGAGTTAAATTAAGAACTGGATTTAATAGCTCACAACACAATTAGTTATGCACACAATTACTACTGTGTCACAGACACGTTAATTAACTTTGACAATTAAAGCACAAAAAATGTCTACCATCAATTAATTAAACAGTACAAATCACAATAAAATTCAGTCATGTATCCAATCAACAGTCTTTCAAGTAGTGACAGTGTACAACCTTAATAGTCCGCCGTGGTGATGAATCGTCGTGTGCTGCGCAGCACCCCGAGTGCACCGCTGTCTTCACTCTTGAGGTCTTCGGTTCGACTCCCGTCGCGTACCTCCTTCTTCGCCCGTCAGCCCGCTCCCGCAGTCCTCTTGGTTCGTCCAACACTGCTCCGAAGGTAGCCGCCTGCCGCCTCACAGTATACTCTGACATCACCAAGATGTCTTTAGCAGTCTCTCTCCACAGGCGTAGCACCTTCCTCTACACTACCAATGGCGAACTCTCCCCAGATTTGTTGATTCGGAGCTTTTATACTTGGCCAAACAGTCGGGTCTTCCCCGCATTACAGGGGTCTAAAATTAGACATTTCATCATGTTTCGCATGTGATTTGGGTCACGTACGCCGCTTCGCAGGGTAAAAACGCAGTTGTGACAGGTATCTATGACGTAGTTTCGACGGGATTCCCACTATGAGACAACCGGGCTTTGAGTCATGGGCCAGCCCTCAAGGTGTTTCGACACAGGCCCCTATACAGCCCGCCCTCAGAAACACAGCATGCAACACTGCCCCCTCCTTAAGTCTGTCCGTCCCGAACAGACACAACAGCCTCAGGTCCATCATAGAGGGCTAATCTGTCGATGTGTACAACTTTAGGTCCTCTCGCCCGAGAGCCTCGACGAACTATTCGAAATACAACATCATTGATCTTCTTCACTATTTCATAAGGGCCTTCCCAATTCTTCTGCAGCTTGGGACAATACCCCTTCTTTCTCTGAGGGTTGTACAACCACACCAGTTGACCTTCTTGAAATGTTTCATCTCGTGCATTCCTATCGTAGCGAGTCTTCATCCTGTCGGTGTTGATCCTAAGGTGTCGCCGGGCAAAGTTGTGAGTGTGAACCAACTTGCGACGTAACTCGCAGGCATACACTGGGGATGCAATCTGGTCTTCCTCCACCGGTCGTCCGAACATCAGGTCGCTCGGGAGACGGATCTCTCTTCCAAACAGCATCCTTGATGGTGTCACCTTAGTTGCTTCATGAACAGCAAAACGGTATGCTAGCAGATACAGTGGTACTTTGGAGTCCCAATCCTTTTGATTATCAGATACAAAGATGGATAGGTACTGCTCAAGGATGCGATTTAGGCGTTCAACCATTCCATCAGACTGTGGATGTAGTGGAGTGGTTCGGGTCTTCTTTATACCCATTATCTTCATCACTTCTTGGAAAAGGGCCGCTTAAAAATTCCGCTCTTGGTCCGAGTGAAGCTCTAATGGCACCCCAAACCTTGAGAACACATGTTCGACCAGTGCATCAGCCACTGTGCTGGCTTCTTGTTTCGGTATGGGAAGAACCTCTGGCCATTTGGTGAAGTAGTCCTGCACCACCAACAAATACCGACTGTTTCTCTCAGTTATTGGCAAGGGACCCAAGATGTCAACCACCATTCTCTCGAATGGGGCACCAACATTGTACTTCTGGAGACGACCTCGGCCTCTGACCCTCGGACCTTTCTTTGCGACACAGTCGTCACACATTCGGCACCATCTGTCGACATCTTGACGACAATGAAGCCAGTAAAACCTCTCTCGAACCTTGTTGAGAGTCTTATTAATGCCAAAATGACCGCCTGACACTGAATTATGGAGCTTCTTCAGTACCTTTGGGACCTTTTTCTCGGGGAGGACCAACTGTAGGTGTTCATGTCTGTCATCCGCTCTCTCCCAGTTCCGGTAGAGGACACCATTCTTCAGAACAAGGGAATTCCATTGTGCCCAATATGCTTTAGTTGTAGCACTCTTTTTCAGATAGCTCCTGCCATTCTCGCCGGTGGTCCTGCTCTTTCCAATCCAGTATTGGACGCAAGTCTGGGTCACTTTGTTGTTCTTCTCTTATCTTGTCGTCAGTCCAGGAGAACTTCCTATCGGCTGTTGATGCCTGAAGCCTTGTGGTTCTAACATACTGCACTCCTCTGCTCTTCTCCTCTTGCCGTTCACAATGGCAACAATTGGCGTCACAAGGTCTGCGAGATAATGCATCTGCATTATTGTGGGAGCGACCAGCATGGTGTTGTATATAAAAGTTGTATTCTTGAAGGTGTTGTATCCATCGAGCTATTTGTCTTTCGGGATTCTTGAAGTTCAGTAGCCAGCGTAGAGCAGCATGATCTGTTCGCAAAGTAAAGTGTCTGCCATATAAGTAGTGGTGGAAATGTGATATGGACTTCACCATTGCCAATAGCTCCCTGCGAGTGACACAATAATTTCTCTCTGGTTTCTGCAGCACTTTGCTGAAATATTCTAGAGGCTTCTCTACTCCATCTTGAATCTGCGTGTCCAATATAAACTCGCCTTCATTATCGGGGAAGCTCAAAACTGGAGGGGACATTTAAACTTATTTTAGTTTTCTGAAAGAGGCTACACATTCAGGCGTCCACAGGAATTTTCTTTTGGCTTCAGTAAGCTCATGTAGTGGCTTGGCAATCGTAGCAAAACCATGTACAAACCGCCGATAATAAGCGCAGAGTCCAAGAAAGCTCCTCACCTGTGTCCTGTCTGTTGGTTGTGGCCAGTCTTTTATTGCCCTGGTTTTTTCTGGGTCAGTCTGGATTCCATCAGCTGATACCACGTGCCCTAGGAAACTAACTTTCTTTTGAAACAAGTGGCACTTCTTGGAAACCAGCTTCAGATTTGCAGCAGCCACTTTCTGGAACACGGAATCTAATCTGGTAAGGTGTTCTTCAAATGTTTTACCTGTGACCACGATATCATCTAAGTAAACTTCGCAAATATCTAGAGGTGGGATCTTTTCCATTAGTCGTTCGAAGGTAGCAGGGGCATTGCATAGCGCAAATGGCATGATAAAAATGCCAAGTTCTTTTCCCTTGCACAGAGAAGGCTGTCTTCTCCCTGTCCTCTTGCGCCACCTCACGTTGCCAGTAGCCACTCTTCATGTCAAGTGTAGAGAACCATTGTGACCCTGTCAAGCTGTACAGTGTGTCATCAATCCGGGGGAGGGGGTAGCAGTCCTTTTTTGTCACATCACTCAGCCAGCAGTAATCCACGCAAAATCTTGTGGACCCATCTTTCTTCTTAACTAACACAACAGGTGATGACCAAGGGCTGACCGACGGCTCGATCACATCCAAGTCCTTCATTTCTTTCAAGATGACATCCACAGTCTCTTGTGTAGCCAGAGGCAGTCGTCTTGGGGGTTGCTTGATTGGCCTAGCTTTTCCTGTATCAATGTGATGCCGTGCAGCGGATGTTCTGCCAAGGTCAAGGGGCCCACATGAAAAAGTTCTCTTGTTTTTCTTCAGAAGTTCTGCCACAGCCTTTTCTTGTCTCCAGTTCAGGTTTTCTCCAGTTCTAGTCAGTAGTTCCTTGAGTGGTTCTGGCATAGGCCCATTAAGGTCGCCTGACTTCATGGCTTCTTTGTCGGTTGTAGTTATTTGGGAGACTTGTTTGCACACACCTATTATGGCCTCCTCCTCAAGCTGGATTGGCCTGTTTGACAAGTTTACCATTCGAACAGGTAAATTTCCAGAACTCGGCAAAACCAATGTTCTTGCTACCACCACCTCATCAGGTAAGCTGCTTCCTCTTCTCATATGTTCGACTAGCGCTACACGCCGCACAAAATTGCCTCGACACCGTGCGGGGATTACAATCTCACTGGATGCTGGCAAAACAGTTGTCTCTCAACAGACCACTTGGCAGATGGTTGGCGAGGATAGTTCACTTCGTGGCATCATTACCAGTACTCGGTTATCGGCCCTTAGTACTCCCAACCGAGTATCTATACAGCACTCTAACTTGCACAACACATTCAGGCCCAATAAACATTCATCTTCTATGTTGGCTATGTACACTTCATGCTCAATGCAGAGGTCACCCAACTTCAACTATAACTTTTTCTTCCCCTTTACTGGTGTGGTCTCGCCTGTCACTGTCGTCAGATAGCTCTGTCTGTGATTATGGCATTTTAACTGCTGGGGAGAAGGCCCCAAAATGTCCGGTCTGACAACAGTAATGGTTGCTCCAGTGTCTACAACCATATGGCAAGAAACATTATCCAGACTGCCCTCCACTAGGATTGCATTAAAATCTTGTTTCACTGAGCATACTTGAAGAAATTCTGGGGTCTTATCTCTCTCAGTCACCGACCTTCGCCCCTTAAGACTGGTGCTTACATGTTTCCCGACGGCTGGCCAGATCGGGCAGCTTCATCCTGCTCTTGGTTTCGGTTTTTCTGTAACCATCGTGGACACTGGGCTCTGAGGTGTCCGGGTTCTCCACATTCCCAACAGCTTGGTCGCCCCTGTTGTCGAGGGCAGGGTGTAATCGGAGTGAATTTTTTTCTTCATTGCATTTATTGTGACTTCCATTCTCTTCAGGATTTTCTCTAGGCTGTTGTCTCTCTCGTCGCCTGACAGTGCGACTGCCCGCATAGCACGCCGAGTTGATGACCCTCTCGCAGATACGACCTCCAGTGCTCTAGCAAGGGCATCCTGCATAGTTCTTGGAGCTGCCAGGCGAACTGCTTGGCGCACCTCTACATCGGCGATGGCATCGACGAAGAAGCCGACAGCTATGATATCCCGTGCCTGTTCTGGACACCCTTCGAGTGACAAATGGGCGAGTCGCACAATGTCCTGCCACAATTCTTGCAGTGGCTCTCCTGGTCTCTGGGTGCGGCTCCTTAGTTGGGCATGGTGGGCATGTATCAAGTACTTGTCGCCGAAGCGCAGCTTCAGTGCAGTAACTAATGTCGAGTATTCCAGGCGTTGTTCTGGAAGCGACTGGAGTATACTGAGGGCAGGTCCCCTCAGCACAGCTGCAAGATAGTACGCATGTTGCTGGTCAGACCAACCATTTATGGTTGCCACAATCTCGAACTAGTTTTGGTATTCTCGCCATGGAGTCTGGCCATCGTAAGGAGCAGGCTTAACAGAAATTCCTTTTCCAATGTTCGATGCAGGCATACTAGATACAGAAACATGTCGCAACCCATTTTCTGCCTGGTTGTGAACCACACTACAGCCAGGTTCAAACTTCGTGGTATTCTCTTCGCCGCCTTCAGGTATTGATTCAGCAGTGACCTTGTCTTCTCTGGTAACAAGATGGCTACCTTCTTGACGCTGACGAAAGTCTTGCCACTCCTTCCTTAGATCACTCATTTGCTGTTCCAACTTATCGCTTATGCTGTCTACGTTCTGATTCACATTGTCGATCTCTTCCTTTACGCTGCCTACCTTCTCGTTTACAGCATCTATTTCCTAGTACACCATTTCTTTTACACTATCTACCTGCTTATTTACATTTTCATTTACACTATCTATTTTCTTATCAACATTTTCATTTACACTATCAATTTTCTTATCAACATTTTAATTTACGCTATCAACACTTGCATATACACTATCTCTGACAGAATTGATTTGGCCACTTAATTGGCCACTCAGTCCTTCAATGAGGGCATTAAGGGCTTCTATATCTGCTGACATGCTTCTTGTAATCATTCACATCTACAATTGCAATTTTAACATAAAATTTACATAGTGGCTCAATTTAATTAAATAGCAATTGTGCGCATTGATTAAGTTTGCAGGATTAATTATTGAATTTACTTTATGCCTCTATCCCACTTCTGACACCAGTGTTACAAGTTTGAGACATAAACTTTATATGTGGGCAATTCCCATGAGATCTTTTGGGATAGAGGTCTTATAATTATAAATAAAAGAGTTAAATTAAGAACTGGATTTAATAGCTCACAACACAATTAGTTATGCACACAATTACTACTGTGTCACAGACACGTTAATTAACTTTGACAATTAAAGCACAAAAAATGTCTACCATCAATTAATTAAACAGTACAAATCACAATAAAATTCAGTCATGTATCCAATCAACAGTCTTTCAAGTAGTGACAGTGTACAACCTTATTAGTCCGCCGTGGTGATGAATCGTCGTGTGCTGCGCAGCACCCCGAGTGCACCGCTGTCTTCACTCTTGTGGTCTTCGGTTCGACTCCCGTCGCGTACCACCTTCTTCGCCCGTCAGCCCGCCGCTGCAGTCCTCTTGTGTCGCCCAACACTGCTCCGAAGGTAGCCGCCTGCCGCCTCACAGTATACTCTGACATCACCAAGATGTCTTTACCAGTCTATCTCCACAGGCGTAGCACCTTCCTCTAGCACTACCAATAGCGGATTTGTTGATTCGGAGCTTTTATACTTGGCCAAACAGTCGGGTCTTCCTCGCATTACAGGGGTCTAAAATTAGACATTTCATCATGTTTCGCATGTGATTTGAGTCACGTACGCCGCTTCGCAGGGTAAAAACGCAGTTGTGGCAGGTATCTTTGACGTTGTATCGGCGGGATTCCCACTATGAGACACCCGGGCTTTGAGTCATGGGCCAACCCTCAAGGTGTTTCGACACAGGCCCCATACAGCCCACCCTCAGAAACACAGCATGCAACAGTATGTTTAATGTATAAATGAGGGAGAATATTAATTTTACTAAAGAGTAGGACGTATGGTATTGTGTGAAAGAGACTGGATTATATTAATGTATCTTACCGGAATTGCATATGAGATAAGGTATTACGACTGGGTACGTAGAATAAAACTGAAATATATGAATTGATGTCCAACAAATGTGCATGTATACAGCCTAGATAAGTAAAAGGTCTGTGGTACCGTAAAGATGAGGGAATCCTTATATACTGTGTTCTAAAACATAGGTCATAAAATTGATGTCTAGAAGTGTGGTCTAAAGGAGTGAGGTGACTACATGGATGCCCCCTCAATGCACTATCTAGGACGATGAGTAGTTTTTGTCATATGCTGGGTTTCAACAATTGGTTATGAAGTAGTATGGGATAAGTGTGAGTGTGTGTGTTCGGTTTGTGGGTGTGAGTATATCGATATAAGGTATGTGTGGGGAAGGGTTTGTGGTGTGTGGGTGTGTGAGGGGTGTGCACAGATGTGTGTAGAGCATCGCAGTTTTGTGAGTGTTTGCATGGTAGGATGTAATATGTGTGGGTGCGGGCATATGGGTGTATGTAGTGTGTGTATGTGGGAGTGGTGTTTGGGGTGCATGTCATGTAGCGGTGTGATGTGCCGGTGTGTTGTGGGGGTGTGGTGTGCATGGGTATGTGGAGTGCATTTATGTGCTGGGTGTAGTGTGTGTGTGATATATATGGTGAGTTGTTATGTGGTGATGTGTGTGGGGGGTGTGGTGTGTATGGTGTATGGTTATGTGGAGTAAGTGTGTGTGAGGGTGGTGTGGCAGTGAGTGAGGTTTGTGGGTATGTGTGGGTTTGTGCAGAGCATGATGGGTTTGGGTGGAGAGTTTCATTGGTGTGTGTATGAGTCTTTATGTGTGTGCAGCGAGCGTATTTTGTTGTTTGGGTGCTTTATACAAGAATCGACAATTGAATGTACGTATAGGTCTAACAGTAGATAGATACTTGGAGTTTTGCGTATCGGCATCGTCAGGAATGCATCTTTTACTTAAGCAAACAGGTGAACAAGAATTGAATTAACAATGGCCAGTTCAAGTGATTGATACCAGCATTTGTCTGAAGTGATGGGATCGAAATATTAAGCAGAAAATAAAATATATGTATGAATGTCCTTGGAAACTAGCCTTGATCCTTTTAAGTACGACATTGTTGGCAAACACGTGTCTCCTGTGTTGGGGATGAGCGCTAGCATAAATTAAGTTGTGTATTGATATTATGTACCTACATATGATGTCTACATATCGCACATGTAGGCCTACTGTGTCAGGGGGCTGCCAGTTTTTTTGTTAGGGTATTGACATAATTTATATAGCTATCATGTATAGCCTATTCGCAGGTATGGTAGTCTGACAAAGGAGTTTTTCCGGAGCAACAAATATAATCACATAAATGTATTAAATTTCAAGGTAGGCGATGACTTTAATGTTTGTGGCTGCATGCATGCATACTGCACGGCATGTTGTGTGCTTGAAGGATGAAGTAGCTAAGGTGTCTGTATGTATGTTAGGAAAAGTGTGTAAAGTGTGACAATCGTGAGTCTTAAATGGCAGGATTTCGGGAAGGGGGTGGAGCTGTAGGTAAGGCAGGGAAGCAAATGTACGATAAGGTATACCCAGCGACATGTGCCTAGTTTCTATCGCTCCAGTACGCAAGGTGTTTAAACATATGCAAGTTGTTGTCGACATATTGCTGGAGAGTTTTATCTGTCAGACTATTATTATATACCTGAAATGTCTGTTCCGAAATATTCTCGAGAACTCCCGGTTATTTTAGTTACGGTTTAGGTTGTTAATTTTAGGGTATATTTGTTGTGAAAATGCTATTTTAGCAATGATGTTGGGTATGGAAGTAGTATGTTCCAGTGCTTAAATTATTTTTACATGGCAGGGTGTCGTTTCGCGTTGCTCTTCGAGAGTACAGATGTTGATACATCAGTGGTTTGTGTTGTGTGAGGAGGTGGGAGAGAGCAGAAGGAGTCCAGTGGTTGGTGTTGCACCATACTGCGACACATGTATGTGTAAGCTAGGTGAGGAGAGGTACCAGACGACATCATGGAATGGTGATTCATCAGAAGAGAGGGAGTTATGCGCTGGAAAAGCGATGGTATGTATATGGTGTGTGCAGGGTGTATTTGGTGTGTGTAGGGTGTATGCAGTGTATGTGCGGGTATATGGAGTATAGGTGTGTTATGGGGCGAGTTGTGAGTGTGTGGTGTGTGTAGTGTGTGTGTGGTTACGTGGAGCATGTTTGGGTGGGGGGCTGGAGAAACGATGGCCATATGATGGACATGTGGTGAGCATGTATGTACTTACTCGTGGAGAGAAGTGAAGGGAAAAAATTAGTTGTAATGATGCGGGAGGAAAGATGTTGGGCACATTTCAGTGAATTATTGTATACATGTAAAAAATGGTGGTGGGTTATGCTAGTGTGTTAATGAAGTTTGTATAGGTATAATGCGTCTAATGTTTTTTTTTTTTTAATGAAATTGGATTTAATTTAGCAGTATAAATGTAAGTAAATAATTACAGTAGAAATCACAGTGTCGAAGTGAAGTGGTAGAGGATGCTAGTTTGTTAATGGAGCTCGCCTGGGTAAGACGTGCAGGCATTTTTCTTAATTAAATCGTTTTAATTTTAAGTTTAATAGGAGAAAGGCTGGAAGTGTAACATCGCCAAAATATTCGGAATAGTCGGAGCAAAGTCTGGTTTTAATATTATTGATGTTCGAAAATTAACCATATAGTTAGGATAAGAGTCTGGTTTAAGTTATTATGGTGGTGGGGGAACCGGTGTTTTCCATGGCGCTTGTGCTGTTATGATGCTAGTTAGTTACTTATATTATTAATGTTACTACACATTAGTTTTTCTTTGTGAGATATGGGTGAGAACTGGTTGGAATATAAGTAAAACACTGTTTGGAAGATTTGTAGATCACTTGGGTTAAGTTAGGCTAGGGCTGGTTAGATTGGAGGTGTGAAAAGATGTGGGAGAAAGCGTGCTCGTGAGAACGATGTTAAACGGTGCCTACAGAGTTGCACCATGTTGCGACATTGATATGATGTTACGTCTCAGGAATGCGGCGACTCATGTGCTTGGGGAGCGACGGGGAAGTACAACGGTTGGTATTGCGCCCTTCTGCGACATGTGAGTGAGGACTAGGAGAGGAGGGAGGGAGGCTGTACACAATGACATCGTGGTTTGATGGTGAGGAGTGTCATGTGATGACCACATGTTGATCATGCCTGTGGTGACTTGGGAAGATGGGAAAATAATAAAGGCTCTTGATGACGAGGGAAAGTTAGGCATATGGCAGTGACTAGAGTATAAAATATGGAGAGAGTACTAAGGAAGCCTGTCGAACTCTATATTGTTGGTTACTTATTATTTTAATTTAAAAAGTTATTTTATATAAGTAGTGTAGTAATGGCGGTTCTATCGCAGGAGCAGGGAGAAGGGATCCGGGATCTTTTCAGTATTTGTCTTGTAATTATTTGTGTGTGGACTTCCCACCATCTTGATACCTAGCTACCTTTATTGGCTCCACTCTCCATCTTGTTTTCTTTTTTAATTACTTATATAGTTGCTCTATAGTTAGGGGTGCCAGTTGTTACCGATCGTCTCCTAGATGGCGTACATTATTAAGACTTTGGTGATGAGTCTTTCCACCAGGAGAGCTAGTAGCTATACCAATCGTATTGGTTCCAGTGTCGTCTGCTAGATAGCATTGGTGTTGTATGTACTACTGGTCCGTCTCTGTTTCCTAGTATCTGCGCTAGGTGCGCTAGTACATAAATTAGTTTTTAAGGGTAAAAGGGAACTAACCTTACCAATTTAGAGTTCGGTGTTCCCAGAACCTACATCATTGTTTCTGTATAGTTCACATGTTGCTTCACCCAAAATAGTATATGATTAATTTTTTTATTTATCAAATCCTATCACCTGGCTCTTCTTCGCTCACTGTAGACGCCATTATATTTCATCACATTTTTTGCGAGGCTTAACTTATTTTCTACACTTATAAAATTTAACGTTTTTAGGACCCTGCCCTTCTGTAATGTATCATAGTACACTGCTGGGAAGTCTTGTAGTATATTGCGTTACCATAAGACATTAAATATGTTCTACTGGTGTAGGTATTGGAATTTTTTTTCCTGTATGACGTTTATAAGTAGTGTACGTTAGTACTATTTTACCTCGTGTAGTACATGTCTTCTTTTAATCCTTGGAAAACGTTATTCTTGCTATGATTTGTTAGGGTTTGGTAGAATTTATATTACGGCTAGGCCCTTTATTTAATGTTTTTAATGCTGAAATCATATATTAACCTAACCTAACCTGACCTCCTACCTTGTTACATATCTAACCTTGTCTCCGTTCTTTCTTTAACGTAATATTTTTTTCTTTGTTTGTATGACTGATCAACCTTTTTTATACATTATACTTTTGTTCTTTAAATATGTTTACCTTTCGTATAAGTGTTTTATACTTATGTTGTCCTTTTTTCTCTCTCTCCCACCCTATCTCCCTCCCTCTCTCTTACTCTCTTTCCATCTATCTCGCTCTCTCGTACTATCTTTCCCTCTCTCCCTCAGTCACTCTCCCCTCCTACTCTCACCCTCTGTCTCTCTCGCTCTCTCGTATTCTCTTTCCCTCTCTCCCTCCGTCACTCTCCCTCTCCCAATCTCTCCCTCCATCTCTCTCGCTCTCTCGTACTCTCTCATACTCTATCTCTCCCTCTCTCTAGGATATTGCATGTTGGTTCTTCTGTGTTAGACCTTTTAAGTCTGTTTTTCGTTTTACATATTTGGTTTGAGACATTTTCTTCTGTGTTGAACTTTGGTATTTGGTTTCTAGTACCGCACAGTAACTTTTCGTACTTTGGTTTAAGTATTTTCCAGTCTGTAAGTAATTGTATATGTTTTTTATTTAATTTTTTTATCTGTATCTAGAACTTTGAAATACTGTTTTCGTGTAACTTCCATTATCATTTTTGTCTTCAATTAAAAATCTGATGTTATTCCGTAGGTGTCGGAACTACTTTTACCCTGGTGGCAGTGCTCATAACTATTTGTTAAACCCTCCAATATTTGACTTTACATTATGTGTACGTACATTTTTTACTAATTAAAATGTTTTTAGTTGTGTTTGGCCCGTAGTTCTTCAGTTATATTGTTTTATTTATACTACTACACACCGACCTTATGTTGGAATTAGTAAACATCCATACCATTGTATTAGAATCTGAATTTTTTGTACCAGTCAACATACATTATTGTAGCATTTTGTCACCTAACCATGCACTAACTCTACTTTTTTCTGACACTTATAATAATGAACTCATTAATCTCGCTTTTGGGGATCATGTTTTCCAATAAAATACAACAAAATATATTTTTTTTAAGAATTTTAGTGAGACAATTTACTATTTTGTATACATTTCTATTCAATATCATTCTCGAGATGTTGTGAGACATCATGTCTAACTGGTAACTGTACTCAGCAATGCGGTGGTGTTCCTTGTTTCGCAGTGTAGTCATGGAGAGTCTCGTCATATTGTTAATTCTGGTAGCTGCTAGTAGTCTACCATGCCTCTATTCATTGCAGTCGTCCGGCAGTATGGGTGTTGCATTTTTCGGTGCAGCCAGGATGCAGGAAACTGTCGGGAGAGAAAAAAGTTTCATCACATTAATAATGTTCAGTACATTTTATTAAGAAATAGTTTGATACAGTGACAAATATATTATAAATAGTATAATGAACATGACTTACCTTCAGTTAGAGTATCCATGTGGTAGAGTGTTTACTCCATCTTCGCACACACATCGCTTGTCGTCTAGCCAAATAAGCGCCAGTTTGTTGCTACACTCGGAATATAGTTGCTTTTTCCGTGATCTTATACTATGTACGGTTACTCGCATAGCCTTCTCTCTGTTCAGAGCTCTGATGTAGTTCTGGAAGGTAATTTTCTTTTTGATCATAAATTTCTGAATTCCTTTAGCGTTCTTGCATACATTCTCGCAGCACCTGTAGGCATACGTCTTCGCTCGCAGTCCTACAAACTCAGTCATAGGCACACCGTTACATTCATCTTTGAATTTGCCTATAACCTTTTTGTTTTTAGGTGAGTAGCATGGATGGTTGACAGGATAGGATGATGTATCGAATTCATCATTGAAGTCAGGATCGGTGAACATGTCTTGATAAAAATCACCCGTTCGTATCTCGTAGATGAAACTGTCGGTGTCCATGTGGGCCAACTACAAGTCATCACCGTAATTAGCCTTATTTATATCATAGTGGAAATGATACATAAATACTTTTGACAAATCAAGTACAGCAAGACCGGCATAGATGGGCTAATAGAACAAGATTGCTTCATGCTCAAGTTTCACAAGCGACAGGTTTTCTGAGTAAATAATTCTCTCTTTGAAGGCTGGTTTTGCAACTAGTTTCTTGAGTCGCTTTTCATTACACACAATACTCATTCTCTGTCTGTTGCACTTATTTTCCATGAGCTTCCCACAGACCGTGTTGTTAGCCAGCTTGTAAGAGTCCTTCTCAAACTCATTTTCTGCTGCTGCACGTCTAGCCGTATTCAGCTGGATGTATGGCTCTAGTCAGGCACTTTGCTCAAACTCCAACACACAGTGAATTTTTTCAATCTTATGTCCATGGGTAGTGACTTGTTTGAGTGTAATATAGTGAACGATATTATTCTTCTTTTCTGTCAATGTAGTCATAAGTTTCTTCTGTGATGATACGGGAGAACATTTGTTTATTGGCAGAAATGATAGATCTTTGTGATCCTTGTATAGTTCAGGAGGATACATTACATCACATTCAATGATGTATCCCACAGGAGAAGTGTCCGTCACACTCATAATGTCTATGTCGGTACTGGACCACTTAAAATTTCTTATAGGTAGAAGCAGACTCATATCCCATCCATACCGGTTATTAGCATCCAGATACTGTAGATAAGTTTCCTGCTGCGTTGGATTGTATTTATCCCCATCATACTTGTTAGAAACACAGTGACACTTACGCACTGGGCCACACCCCCTCGAATGCCTCTCTCGAGAGACAATTACATGTCATAATCTGTCAGAAGCTCGAGCTTCACTGATGTTGCCTTCAGCATAGCATCGAATGCATATCCGGGCAAACTTACATAAAGCACGCAGTCCAGTCCGTATGTTTCTAGGCAGAGGCTGCGAAAGTTCTCAAATACATCTGCAAGTAGGAGAACATCTGTTTTCAAGTAAATGTCGGAGTAGTTCTTAAGAGTTTTGCAAGCGAATTTCTCCCACACAGCATGTGCATGTTCGTAGTCTTGATCACTTATGTACGTATATGTCAGTCGATTGTAGAACTTTTCCTTTGGTGGTAGCTCTGTCTCTTCTAATCTTCAGATATTGTCGACGTAGTCATAGGGAAACACACCCTTCCTTCTTACTAGTTCAAATTCATCACTACTGAAGAATTTCACAGTGTTGCAGAACTTTGCTGCAGGCTCGATTTCCTCCTAAAGTCGCCAGGCTGCTAGCCATGAAACGAAAACTGTCGATAAATTGTATGGTGAACTTGTCACCGAGTAATTTTCCAAATGTAATAATTATTTCTTCATTGTGTGGGATGATGGTAATATCTTTACTGTCATATGCCAGTTCTCTGAAGATAAAGTTTTCATCATAAGCAAGGTTGTGCAATAATACAGGAAGTTTCTTTGGGCGTCTTCATAGCAAATTAAATTGGTTACAGGCCACACCAATGTACTTTCCACTAAAGTGACAGTGGCCGGGCACCTTCACATTGCTTTTATTAAAGATCCCACTACAGTGACAACATATGTTGGGCAGGAGATAGGCTGCATTTTAACATTATGAGATGTGACTGGGTGTGTTTTGAATGAAAGATTTAAAAAATTTCGGAAAAATCGGAGAAAACCCCTATATTTTATTTTATTGGATTTATTGGAAATCGTCCGGGGCTAGCAAGGGAAGGATTTGGGTATAAGTTATTATTTTAGGGAAGGGTGGGAAGTTCGTTCAGGCGTGGATTACTTATTTACTTAAATTAATTTTAATAAAAGTATGTTTTTACATTATAAAGTATGAGTTGTGGTTTTTTGGAATGCAAATTAGAAAAAATCGGAAGACTCTGAGTAAACCCCTCCCCAAGAAGGTTGCTAACATTTAAGTGAAACAATTGACGACAGGTATCGCCGGCAATATGGATGCTGGAAACCAGATGGCGGGCATACAATTTATTGCCATTAAATTTTGGATTTATTTAAATTTTTTGAAAGTTAAATATGGAAATATTGAATGCAACCTCACCCAATATAGCGGTCATGATGTCATCCAAAAGGGCGGCGGTGACGTTATCTAAGATGGTGGCGCTGACATCATCCAATATGGCAGGCCATGATGTCATCAATGTGTTCAACGCTCCTATCTCAGATCTCATTGTCCCAAAACCGGCTAAAGTATACAACTCAAACCATTTTTAAAATCTCATAAATATTAAAAATAACATCATATATAAATGAATATTACTTTCACTGTATGTTTTAAATTAATATCTAGGGAATTTTACGAGCCTTGATAATAAATAAGATTTTATAACTGACGAACATATTGGTTTGTCAGTACTGACTGATGTTAAAATGAGAAATGACATATCAGAGTAAGAAATCCCATTAGTTAGTATAATTCATGGTTCATCCAAAAATATTCTATTTTTTTTATTTTTTATTTATTTATTTATACACTACAAGATTCAGCTCTAGGCCGGTTTAAACTTGAAGTGTTTAACCTTATACATAAATACACATTAATACAACAAGAAGTTCATTTAAAAAAGAATTAGTAATAAAATTAAAGAATTGTGGAAAAAAAATTACAGTTACATAACAATTTGGAGAAAAAGTGCCAATACTATCACCTGCACTATAATAATTCTAATTTCAACTTGCACTATAATTCTAATTTCAATATAACAATTTTGTGTACTATAATCTAACATAAAGTACAACTAACAAATAACCAATTTATCTTTGTTCTAATTATTTCTATAATGAAACTATTTGCCGTTCTGTTCCGCCAACAACTTTGCATAGCAATTTTTCTTAAAAAATTTTACAGATTTCGTCTTCTTAAGAGACTCTGGCAGCTCACTCCAGTAGTGACACGCGAGATAGTCGAAGGAGTTTTTGAAGACAGATTTTGCATGCCTAGGAATTTGGACATTATTTTTGTTCCGTGTGCTGTAGGTATGTATTGTGGATCGGATGACGAGCCTGGTGTGCAAATAACTTGGTCTTTGGTAAATAATTATCCTTTTAAGTTGTGTAATGAAGTGCAATTTACTTCTGTTATGCATTGTCAGCCATTTGGTAGTTTTTAATGCATTGCTAATGTGATACCGTTTTTTGAGATTAAATATATATCGCAAACAGTGATGCTGCAGTTTTTGGATTCTATACTTTTGAGACTGGTCGATGTTAACACGTAAGCCTGCGCAATAATTAAATGGGGCAAGTACTAATAAGTCGCATAACTTAATCTTTACCTGTTCCGTTAACATTCGTTTGTATTTATGTAAGTGCTTTAGCCGAAAGTAACCAGTTTGTAAACAATTTGACGTCTGTTTGGTCCATGATAAATTTTCATCGTACGTAATTCCAAGGTTACGATACTGCTGAACTCTTTTGATAATAACTCTATTAATTGCAATGTCAGGGATTCGGTTCAGTTTGTTTATGGTTCGGGGTGTGCCAAATATCATGTAAGTGCATTTTTCAGGATTGAGTTTAAGTCTGTTTTCATTGCACCACTTATACAATTCTGCAAGATCTAAGTTTATTTTAGATATGGTTTCCTCTACATCTTTTATCGAGCTTATAGTAAGTAACTGCGTGTCATCAGCATACTGATGGCAATTCATGTATCGGAATATTTTCGGAAGCTGAGCAATGTAAATTGAAA
>PNEQ01045279.1:0-14024 GCA_003012365.1 Medauroidea extradentata
AGGTTATGTCTACAAACTGAACACCAAGGAATAATAACAACACTAGTAACGTCATAGAGTTTATACTCCAAAAGTAGGGGAAGTACGAGGATATACTCTGTCTTTTTTATTCATACCAAAGAGAGCATAAACTTCAACAACATGCTCAAACTCAAGAGTATATGCTCCAGAGTTTAAACTCACTTTTATTCATATCACTGAATGTATTTGTTTAAACTCTAGTGTCCAGACCACAGTCTTAGAATTACAGGTGTACACACTAGCCTATCTACCAATGCTACTCAATTTACACTGTTATGACTGAAAGCGCCACTAGCAATGGATTGTTTTAACATTGCCATATAGCGTCTTACTAGCAGTTCTCCTAGCAGCTACGACACAAGTTTGCTCCTTTAGTCCCATTTATGCAATGTTAAAACAACCCCAGAGTGACAGTGGCACCAATCAGTCATAACGGGGTTCCTCTATGGCTGTAGTCCAGGCCTGTTTTTCTATGGCCGTGTTACTGTTTGTAATATTTCTTTTGTTACTGATGTTTGGAACATTTTCATTACAGGTTTTTGATTCACATTTCATTTTCATTCACCATGAATCATTCACGCTCTCGCT
This sequence comes from Medauroidea extradentata, assembly GCA_003012365.1. NCBI lineage: Eukaryota > Metazoa > Arthropoda > Insecta > Phasmatodea > Phasmatidae > Medauroidea > Medauroidea extradentata. The sequence continues at coordinate 610 of PNEQ01045279.1, forward strand.
CACGTTCACGGCCATGCTCACGTTCAACTTCTCATGCAGCAGAAGTATAGGTGCGTTGTCCTAGGCCTGCTAATCGTACTGGTAAGTTACAGTGTACACATCTTTACACTACCATATAAGTAGTCTAAATTTGCTAGCTTGATTACCTCACATATATTCGTTTAAATTGTCTTGCTGCCCTCTTAAACCACTCTTTAAGAATTTTGTCTATTTTTTGTTGTACCATAAACCTGTGCTTTTCCGCAACTTAATAACAAGGCTTGGAGTAATGTTCCAGGACATGTGTATCTGTCTGGCGCCCAGAGCCACCATGGTCTATGCACCAGGTGTTCGTACAGCTTGATCTGGCGAACTTTACGAAACCGACCACTCCCGCTTACATTTACAAAGGCCTTTTTAACGATTTTGTGTCGACAAAAGGGTTTTACCTGCTTTTACGCCGATGGCTCCACCCGTGCCTTTATTTAAGGTGCAGAGAGGTACCTGTTTGGACTTCATCCGTCGTGCAGCATTTTAAAGGCAAAGCTTTATGCAAATTTCGAAGCTATGTATTTTATTGTTAGAGGGTCTTTTCGCAAGTGTTTGGTGTGTTTCGATTCAATGGGTGTTCTACAAGCCTTGCTAGCTGACTCCTCAGCTCACCTCCTTCTCTCTTTGATCAGGGAGAGGCTGAGGGTGGCTGACCGCATTGGTGTCCAGGTCTTTCTATGGACACCTGGCCATGTCGGCATTCCTGGCAATACTGTGGCAGACGCGGCAGCGAATGAAGCATGCAGCCTTACACCCTGTGACCTTCGTGTTCCTTTGTGTGATGTGCTGCATGCTGTCAGTACTTTTGTCTGGGATTCCTGGCAGAGGGAATGGCATGTCATCCCTCTAACAAACACCGGGCCCTTATTGACTCGGCTGTCTCCAAGCGCCCCACTTTATTAACAAGACAGAGGATGTCCTTGAGCTTCTTCGGATCGGTCACACTCGCGCTATGCAAAGGTACATGCTTCGTTCTGAAACCCCTCCTAATGGTCCTGTCTGTGACACTCCATTGACGGTAAAGCACATTCCGTTGGAGTGCCACAGATATGACCAGCCCCCTCGTACTTTTAATCTTGCTGACGACCATCGAATAATCTTGTGTGTGGAGGGCTCACCAGTGAACAGCTTCCTCTCCTTTTTAAGTGTGACGGGTTTTTTAGTCTGTTGTGAATTGTCTGTTTTTGTGTTGTGTTTGCTACTTTGTGCGGACTTTTCGAAGAATTTCAATTTGTTAATGTGTTTTGACACATTTTTTCTGTCGTAACTCCAGTGGAGTTAGTGTCTATTTTATTTGTCTTTTTTGTATTTGCTGTTAACTCTGTGTTGCCTCCTATGGAGGCTTCGTTTTCGTTTGTTAACCTATCTGTAGGCGCTAATGATCCATGTGTCGTGCGCCCCCTTCCACACACTCACTCCAAGATGATTGTCGTAGAGATCCAGTGGACACGTAGAATGGGCAAGATGGATGGTTTGCCTACAATGTGGAACATGGAACGACAGGTGGGACTGAGCATCTCTCGCTTTCACGGATGTGACTCCCATCTCTGCTATACACAAGAAGAAGTATCCCGTTGATGAAGAGATGCTTGGTGGTTCTCTCAAAGAACTGGGTTGGGTGCCGGTTGTCGAGGCACATTCCGAGAGATTGTTCATCTAGGGTGTTCGCAGACTTTACAGCTGTTCAGCAAGTGAGTGACCCTCAAGAGTCTGTCTGTTCATTGCACTTCATTGCGGGTTACGAACTTTGAAACGAAATAGTTTTTTGCATGGAAGGTGTGTGGTATTATTTTGTATTGCTTTATTGATGTGGTCTTTTCAGTGATTTGACAATAAAAATTGTGTGTGTTGAAGAGTATGCATTACGATTAAGTGTTTGTTTTAAGTGGAACGATAAATGAATTCCTCCCTTGTCAGACCAAATGCACAATGTTTCGCTATATAACTGTCCAATTATGTTGTAATTTTGGTTAAGATTCTTTGTGGGTTAAAAAAATTTTAATCAGATGTGACGAGCAGATGGAAGCCTGGCTATTGATCGCTTTGAGACTGTGTGAAGTGTGGCATAGGGCCTAGCAGAGATGTAAGTACTGACTCAGTATAATGTAGTTTGAAGTCATTACCTTTATTTATTTACATAATTTCCTTCAAAGATAACAAAGGTCGTTGCCTTGTTTACGTATGAATTGTTTATTCATTTGAAAATCATGCTTCGTTTCTCTTGTCAATTCAAAAGTGTTCTCGTAGTTAAAAAATAACTACTGTGTGGTTAAAATATTTTGTTATATTTTTAATTAACCGCTTCAGTGTGAAATAAATTATTTTTGTGTACTTAGAAATCAAGAGTTAACATGTTTCATTCAAGAAATGTATTTTTCTCAAAGCCTGCTGCCTATGCCGAACATCATTTTATAACTAAACTGTGATATGAACACACATATTTATTCTCGTATTCATAAAAAGTCTTGAGTCCCTGAACTTATTCTTTTTTTATGGTTTGTTTCTCTCCCAAATGCTCAGGAGAATCGTTCAGGAATAGTAGATTGACCAATATGGTTTAAATACATTTTCTCACCTTATTCTCTCTGAACATACTTTGTACACTATTTTCATTCTGTAATTTCTTTTCTTTCTAAATTCTACCTCTCGCAGTTTTACAGCCATTTTTTTTGTAAAGCGGGTGTGTGTATTATTTTTGCAAACGACAGCCTACTGGTCAACTGATGCTCATGTGTTACTGCCCTGTTTGTTATTGATCCATGAATTATATAACCTTCTTCTGTGAGGATCGTAATGTTGGCCATTGCTCGCAACAACATATGTTGCTATGTGAGTTGTGTTGTTTAGTCTAATACAGTGCTAAGAGTAAGATTAAGATTTTTTTTAAACTTTTATGCTGTGCTAGGAGTTACACAGTTCTGTTTCGTAATGTATAGTTAATTGTAATAATATATGGTGTCATAAAAAGTGTAAGTTATTTGATGCTATACATATGTTATAACATAAAAATATTAATTACTTAGATTTAATACTGGTGTTTTAACTTGTCCTAGTAATCGTGCACTATGTGTGGAACTGAGTATAACTTTTTTCGGTTACATCTAATGTAAAACTCAGCTAATTCTCTTCAAACCACAAAGGACGGGCACTGGCAACCCTCATGCGATTGTTTCCCTTGAAGTGATCCATAAGGGATGTAAATATGCAGTCTTTTTGGGGAGCTTAGTCATCCAGTAAGAGTCGTACGGCACCAAAACACGAGATCCAGAAACGAAGAGGCACACATTTCGATCAAAACTGAATGACCCATGCTGCTCTTATCCTTCATTGATGAATTCAGAACGTGTTTTGTGATGTGAACAGAGCCCCAGTTACTATTTTAATTACTATAAACTCATTTTGTGTATCCTGTTTAAGATCCAGTGATTCTGAACCGGGTTTCAACTATGTTAAGCTCTTCAGAGACATGCAGTATCTTGACACCTATTGATTTGGAATTTGAAAGTCAGTAGAGGTGTCCATCCTTCGTCATTATATTGCATTTATAATTTCACTAAATGTGTCGGGCGATAAACTGACTTTTATAAAATAACTAAGAATATATCTGGGTGTTACGAGATTTGATTCGAAGTTCATTGTGGTTGCTAGCTTCCTTGTAAGGTTAGCATTGAATTAGCAACTGTAGTGTCATATATCATTTAAACTAAAAACAATGATCTTGTGTTACTCTCAAATAAATTCGATTATAAATTTTATAAATGTTTAACAGCAACTAGTCTTGGTTCCTACCTAACGCATTACTAATCGTGCTTCAAGTAAGCAGCAGTATGTGATTCAGTCTATTATGCCTCCACCATTCCCTTCATTTTCCCTCGTAGATACATTGTATCACAGTATAAAATTCCAACAATATATCACGTCGATTTCATTGTTCAATAAAAACATAGAGCTTGCAGTTTGAAGACGCGTTCTGAAAATAATGCCGGAAGCGATTCTACCAAAAACCTTATATATAGGCATGCAAAATTCGCGTTATCATTTGGTAGCAGACTAAACTTCACTTTCCTATACGTAACAGAGCGTAATCTGCGATTCAATTAGGCACGAGCTTTAACGTGTTGTCATTTACGTGTGTTACGTCTTTACAGAGATTGGCCTCTCTACCGTGCAAGTCACGACAATATCGGCCAGCGGGAGACGTCAAACAAGCCTATAGTCACGTAGAGTCTAGTCAGCTGTCAGAAAATAACGCGAATTTTACATGTCTCTACTTATACAACAATACCGGACACATCTTTGTTTTAGCATTTAGCCATTATTTACATGCAGAAATCTACTAATGGACTAAAATTACAAATTAAGCAGAACATGAAAAAAAAACTTCACTTAATCACCAGCATCCTATACTTTAAGTGGCACCACGAATAGTTATACTCACGTATGTTTCAGAGCGCACGCAAGACTTCTCTATTTTTTCTTCGCACCAATTGAGAGACATGAAACCACATTTATTGTAGTGTACCTCCGAGCATTTATCCATGTACGTCCTCTGCTCCGTAGTGTTGTACCTGAAACATTAAAAGAAGCCAAGACGAGACTATGTCAAGACTTGGAATTGTAACATGTCAACGTCGATAGCAACATGCACATTATTCAGGCAGAGTGGGAAGATTGAACTTTTTAAGCTGTTTGGTAGTTAGGTTCATGCCGATTAATGGTGTGCATATCTTTAGCCAGTAGAGCCTATACGTATATTCGAAAACTGCTCAGCGTACACGTAACGTATCCTTTAGGGATAGTATTTATAATAATTATTTATGTATTTACACCCATTACAGTTCATCTATTACTCACTTAAGTTTATTTTTACCCACCGAATATAGTTGGTTTTGTGACCTTTTCTAGATGTGAAAATCTTGGTGCAGAACCTTAAAATATATATAGTCATGTACAATACACCTTTGAATGTGAATTACGTCATAAACTGATTGTGTCACTACTTAATGCTTCTAATTGGAGAGTTATATGTGATAAGACAGCTCGCCAGTCAGTTACTCGCGTTTAGAAACTAGGACGCGGCGTGATGCGTGTAATATGTTGACCTTACCGCTTCTGCACCTCTACACTTCGAATGAGCACCTTAATTGTTTAACAATACCTAGTATGAATTGTGTATAATACATATTTACAGTGTGTAATTTCCGTACAGTGCCATGTCACAATCAAAATAGCAAAGTTTTGAGATTTTACTAAACTAACTTTACTAACTCACTGAGCCACTGTGTAGTTTTGGAAGGGCGGAGGTTTAAGAAGAGTCACAAGCAAGACTCGACCTATAAAATAATTTTTGTGTGCATACATGTAGCTCCGTCAATTTCTGTTTTGCGAATCTGCTGTTTTCAGGAGAAGAAAAAATTATTTCATTTATAATAGACGACACGTTTGACTCTGGTCATATTGTGTGCCATTCAAGAGGGAAAACTATAGTGCAAATAGCTAACAGCAAATGTTTACGGCTTCGATGCTCGGTCTTCTTAAAGTTAATATCTAGGTAGACTGCTTTGGTGTATGCGAGGCACAAAACCGATGGAGCGTTAAGAGTTACGTCGGTCGGCGTATGATTGCATTATCGCATCTGGCGCACAGAGCATTACTATTATTAATTTTCCTACGGGGCTTTAAGCGATAACCGTATTAATTTAGTTGCGACATTAATGGTTCAAATTCCAGCACTTATTTCTAAAATTCTGTTTTACGAATCCGATTGGAATTTTCCTAGATACGGCAGTTTAAAAAGTTGTTTTCAGCCATTTTGAGAGTCTTGGCGATCGTGTTTCCAATAAGGGATCCTAATTTTTAAACTGATAGAAACAATGTTTGAAGTGTGCTTTCTTTTCATAGACGTACAAACTTAATGCACGTTGAAATGTTTCTTCCAAATATTATTACATGTAACTCGCTGCAATGAGTTTCAAGCGCTGGTATTTATGGTTCAACTCTTTGTCTTTCGAAGCGTGCATTAGTATCATACTGTTGTAGATCGTATTTGTGTGCTACTGGAGTACAAGGAGCGTGTTATCTGAATGTAAGCGGGCACCAAGGTTAACTTTTGCTGTTAGCCTCGTGCAAGGGGCTTACCTAGCGTCTGTCATCCAGTCGAACACTTTTGCTAAGGGACCCATTCAGATACAGGAAAATAAAAAACATAATTAAATGTCATTGTAAAAATTTTAATAGTTTTCTATTGTTAAACATATAGATGTGTTTTGTTTTTTCTAGAATCATGCTCTGGGTATAATATATTAATCAATTTCCTCTCAGGATTCCAAACTATTTGGAATGTTTAGTGTTGTTCCCCGGTGTGGTGGCGGGGTAAGTTTCCACCACAGCCAATCCGTGCTTGTTGTAAGAGGCGATTAATCGGGCTGTGGTCGTGACCTAACACACTCGTGTTTCTTTCTTAAACTTCTACTTTCTCGTTACCAATTTTTTGTTCATCTCACCAGGTTCCATCTCATCTTCTATCGCGCTTTCATTGTCTGAGACCAGGGTGGTGGGCGGTGTTCATCGTAATGAGGGCCTATCCTCGCTTCTGTGTGCTGCCTCCAAATTGTGCAACCATACGGGGTGGTCTTTATTAGTGACAGTTAAGCGAACCCTTCTCACTGGCCCAGCAGGTAAATCAAGGTGCGGAGCCCATATCCACATACGTGCACACCCACGTAGCTAAACCTGGTGCCGTCCTAGTGGGAGGGGTTGTCAAGGCCGATCTGCCCTTGCACCCAAACTCGCTGGGACGGCGTGTTACCGCTGTACGGAGGAGGCCGGTGTAATCGACCACAAGTCCCCTGGAGAGCATGGGATGTTTTCTCAGGTAGGAAAATAATGCTGGCCTCGCTCAGTATGTACGATTTGTTCCTTGTTTGCCCCGGTGTACACTTCAGTGTGCTACTAGGTCGGTAATTTGCAGTGAATAGCTGCGAATGGTAGTTGGTCTGTAGGAGGCAGGTGCCCTTCCCAACGGCACAAACCGTAAGGTGTTTGATTTGCTGGGTTCTTTTATATTTTCTCCTAACTGCAGGCCTATCCCGACAATTATCAGTGTGGAGGGCATTCCTGCATAGCTTCCAAAAGCTTTCCAGCGACTTGGATGTTATTTGTGACAAAAGATGCTGACTCCATTTTACCAGAAGTAAATGTTCTCGAAGGGTACACGTTCCAAAAAGTGTCACCTTCGAGCTCCAAAACGTCATCGATGCTGCTGCTGGTGGTGCAGTCAGGAACAGCGAGAACATATACAAGAATTTACCAGCGTAACTGAGCCTACTTTCATTAAAGTGGGTGAAAACTAACCCCGAAGATTAAAATTGTTTTCGTACATATAATATGATTGAAAAATATATTTAATTAAGACATATTATAAACAAAATACAAAATATAAGTTAACCTATTAAGTAATATACCCGGACCCAGTTTGACTTAAATGAGAAAATCTTTTTCTGAGATGTCTTTCTATCATAAAGATAAACAAGAATATACCATCATAACAGATAAGCCTACTTTTCTCCAGGTGGGTGGGAAGTTAATATCATTTAAGTAAGCAAGGAATATTAAGCGATAATATTTACTTTGACCTATAATACACTATACATACCAAAGGTAAAACAGCCTGCTAAGTATTATGTGAGTAACCAGTTCAATAATTTCACGACACATTTTTCTTAGACGTCATTCTATCATTAAGATAAATAACAATTAACAGCCATTTTAAAATATTACATATGGATGAACGAAATATACAAAAGACAAGTCAGGTTTGTATGAGGTATATAAGTACCAAGTTTGATGAAATACTAAAAAGTACTTTCGTAAGATATGTATTACTATGCTAAAAATGTAAATATGCCCATCGTTTTTAAAATATGAAGACAGGATAAATGAATTACACAAAAATAAAGCCAGCTGTGTGTGCAGTATGTGTGTACCAAGTTTGAAGATATTATGAAAAATATATCCTAAGATATTGGATACTATGCAAAAAAAATTAAATTGCAACTATTTTGAAAATATGAACACAGGATGAACCAGATACAGTCAACTCAGCTTTGTATATAGTATACTTGAACCACGTTTAGTAAAGTTCTGAAAAATATTTCCTAAAAAATGTGTAACTATTCTAAAACTATAAAAATGGCTGCCATTTTGGCCACCAGGCGACCTTAGAACTTTTTGGGCTTCACCATGTCAAAAGCTAAGCGCATAGCACGAGAAAACAAACGACAGTCTTGGAGGGTATTCTGACACCTCTTACAGTGCATACAACTAAATATACTTGGGATTATATGAGTAAGATAAATGGCTACCCTCTTAGTATAAATATTCCCTTCCTTTGGCATAATAATGCAGTCCTTACTGATGTCGTATACATATGCTATATATTGGAACAATTATTTTATGAGCGTTAGAGGAGCGACCGATACCCGTGCTCATTTAGGGCTATAAGGGCACGCTGTAAAGAGCAGGGTATGGAATTCGGTCTTTCGCACGGAGATAACTATAACTCTAAGTGAACTCGAGAGATCACTCACCCGCTCGAAATACACTTCTGTTGGCCCCAATGGTATTTATTATGCAATGCTACAAAACTTGCCACGTGAAGGGAAAATCATATTACTTGGATTTTTTTTATCTCACGTGTCCATCCATATGCTTCGCTCTTTAATGGGGTGTCTCCACCCTTATACCAGATTGAAAGCCTGGGAAGGACAAGAGAGATACTTCAATTTACAGACCGACTTCGCTGATTATCTGTATTTGCAAAACCACGGAGAGAGTTATAAACACTAGGTTCATATGTTGCCTTGAGTCTTGGGATTTCTAACATCTCTCATTGTGGATTTCTCCGATATCGCTCAATGGTAGACCATGTAGTCGGCCTAGAGGCGCTTCTAAATTATTTCTTTATACGGCGACAACACCTCCTTGCTGTCTTGTTATATCTAGAGAAGGCTTCATGGTGTCCTAAAACAGGTATATGCATGGAGTTTTCGTGGACATCTTCCTACATTCATAAATAATTTGATGTGTCGTTGAACTTGCCGTGTTCGAAGCGTAATTTTCTCTGGAGTTCGTTCAGTAAAATTGTGTGCTCCAGTGTAGCAATTTGAGTGTTATCCTGTTCGCTATAGCAATCAACTGTATTGTTCCTGTCGTCCAGCCTTCTGTGTGCTGTGCATTTTATGTGGGTAATCTAATATATAAAATTCTCGTGTCACAATGTTTGTTTCCATGCTCCTCCGAAACGGCTGATCGGTTACGATTTCAATGAAATTTTGTATTTTATACATTCGGTAGTTCTGCGAATATGTTTTTATCTATTTTTTATGCTACTAAGTGCTATTGTTTAGTAAATATTCTTTAATTTAATAATTTTATAACCCGGTCGATAACAGTTATCCCCCCAAGCTGATACCAGTCTATTCCCAACCAGGTGTCGCTGCTGTATTATTATTATTTATTAATTTCTTTATTATTATACCTCTTCCTCTTATTTACCACGTCCTTACACACTTACAATAAGTTATTTATGTGACAAAACAACGTTTGTCGGGGCAGCTAGCTGTATTATATATTGCAGTTCATCCAAACTTGTGTGCTGCAGAGCATTACATTTAGCTGTCTGTCTAGTGCCTTGCCGATAAAACATGCGGCTGTGGTTTCCACTTCTCCACAGTGAAAACACAAGTTGTTTACTTTGGCCGTAAACTTGGGGTTTGCCCCTCTCCCGATGTTTGTTTGTACGGAAATTTGTTACCTGTTTCGGACCATATCAAGTTCCTGGGCCTAGTTTTTGATTCGAAGCTTTCCTAGTCGCATCATGTAAAACATCGAAATAAGCTATGTTTACGATATTAGTGGTCGTATTTGGGGAGCGGACAGAGACACTCTTCTCCGCCTGTACAGAGCTCTCGTCTGTTTTACTCCTCAGCACAACCATCTGTGTTGAAAATACTTAACCCTATTCTTCATCTCGTTATCCGCATAGCCTCTGATGCATTCCGCACAAGTCCAGTCGTGAGCCTTTGTGCGGAGGCCGGTGAAACACCACTGCAATACAGGCATGAGCAACTTTTGTTGAATTATGGGTTAAGATTGCTGTCTGACCCTTCACACCCATTGCATGATGACTTATTGCCACCCTCCTTTCATAAATATGTATGTCACCAAACCTAATGTCAACAAACATACGTGTCCGATTTTCACACTCGCGGGTTCTACATAACATACTCGAAGACGTGCTGCATGACTCACGCTTTGAACCACCATTGGCGACATACCAGGTGTTGGTACAGATTGATCCGGCTGAATTCGCGGAGTTTACGTCTTCTGCTTACGTCTGTAATAGCCTCTTCCGGGTTCTTGTCGTCAGTTTTTCGTGATTTTATCTGTTTGTACACTGCCGGTTCCAAGTCCAATGCCGCTGCTGGATGTGAATGCATTTGTGGCTCAGAGCGGTATCTGTTTGGGATTCCCCCGTCATGTAGCATTTTAACTGCAGAGTTTTGTGCCATTTTTAAGCTTTGTGTTTTATAAGTAGGTGGTTTTAACGCAACTGCCTGGTGTGCTCTGATTCGTTGAATGCACTACAACCCTTGAGATCAGGCTCCTCTGCTCACCCCCTTGTTTCTGTGATCAGGGGGAAGCTGAGGGTAGCTGAACAGGCTAGTGTTCAGGTTGTCTTCCTGTGGACGCCTGGTCATGCGGGTATATGAAGCAGCAGATGCAACAGCAAAAGATGCATGCAGCCTTCCAGATTGTGACCCTCGTGTTCCAGTGTGTGATGCACTGCATGCAGCACGAGACTCTGTTTGGACTTCTTTGCAGAGGGATTACAATCGCTCCCTTTGACCAACACACTTAAAACCATAAACGAAACAGCTACCAATAAGATACTTATCTAGCTGGCCCACAAGGAGGGTGACTTTGGTACACACTTCCGAATTGGACACACTCGCATTACGCTCAGGTATTTGCAGAGTGGTGAATCCCCTCCTGTTTGTGATGTCTGTGACATTCACCTGACTGTCCGCCATATTCTGTTGGAGTGTCCCAGATATGGCCGGACCCGTTGTTCTTTTAACATTGCTGATGACCTTCAGAAGACTTTGGGCGAGGAAAGTTCGTCGGTGAGCCATGAATTATCATTTTTACGTGTTATTGTCCTTTTTAACATGTTGTGATATACTCTGTCTTTGTGTTGTGGTTTGTTTTGTTCTTGTGTTGTGATACGTATATGTGTAGGCATGTATAACTCTTCTTTTAGTGTGATATTGTGTATCTCTACACAATTATTGTGATTGGTTTGACTCTTGTTGAGTATCCCTTTTTATATTTTTTTTTCTTCTCTCTATGGAAGGTTTAGCAGAGACTTTATTATAACCAATTTGTGGGTGCTGATGACATAGATGTCGAGCGTCCTGCAATACCATTTATTCATTTAGTGTGGTTTTAGGAACAAGAAGAGGGTGTGTCTAGTATCTGAGTTGTCCAGAAAACTATACATTCTGTATGTGGCACAGCTCATTTATATTGATATGATTTATACCAGAAAATTTTGCAAATGGGGAATTATTTTAAAAAGTAAGGAATATGCAACCTATGTAACTTGGGGTGTTGGTTTGTCCAGAACTTTAATTAAAAGCTGTTACAAACTTACATATCAATGTTTTGTGAAACAGTCCTCACTTCTAGGGGAACAATAGTGTAATACCAACGCTGATATGAAAATGCACAATTTCTGCACTGTGGGCAGTACATGGCGTATAGTCGTAGCTCTCGAGCTGGGCCATGCTACTGTGGTATGCTACGTAGTATAATAATACGTCTCGTCTCCTGCATCTCATGTGTCCGTCGCCTACTTCTTTCTTATTATCATCCTACCAAGTCCCACTGTAACTTCCTACTCTTATGCTACGTCAGATACCAGGGGGTGTTCTTCCTAATGAGGGTATATCCTTCCTAATGTGTGCTGCCTCCGAATTGGTTGACGATATGCTGTACCTGTGTTTGTGATTGATGGTTTAGCGCACCATTCTCACTTCTCACTGTCCTAGCAGGCTAATCTAGGTGTTGAACTCATAGATGCATACATGTATATTCATGTAGCACCACCTGGGGACTGTTTCTCAATGAACTACAAGTTAATAATATTAGTGAAATACTTGTAACTTGTAGAATTGTGTGGCACAATAAATTTTCATAACTATACAAGTTATTAGTTGTATAATGAAAAATATAAGTGAAATTTCCAAGTGTCTGTTGCACAATTGACAGAGTTTCTTCAAGCAGTAAAACATGTGAGCTTTCACTAATATGTTTTCTACATGTGTAAGTTTGCTAATAATTTCATACTACAAGTTTGGTTATGCAGTTCTTGAAGTTGTTTATGTTACTATAATATTAGAATGCACAATTTGTGGTTTGACTAGTCCAGTGATGAAGAACGTAACAACAGAATGACATGTAAACAGAGAGAAGTCCAAGTTTTTCGGAGAAGAAATATTTCGAAAACAAGAGTGCGTTTTGATTTTCTACACGATTTTGAGTTCAATGAGAGGTACTGAATGAAGCTACAAACAAGAGTGGTCCTCATCTACTAAGTAAAACTACATGTGTAAATCTTTGCACTGGTTTGGCAACGGAGCTTAATTTCACACTGTCGTAGACAAATATGGACTCCATAAAGCTCCAGTGTGAAGAACTGTTGCTAGCTTCTTGTGCGTTGTAATCAGCGAGTATTTACCACAGTGGTTCCATGGTCTTAAGGGGGCGCTTGACGAAAAACACAAATTTCGAAGTGTGTAAAACTGGTTATAAAACTTCTATATATTATGTTTTACAGGTTTTAACTACTGATTTGTAAAGAAGAAAGATTGTGCCTTAATACCCCTTGCTCATAGCACAATAGCACATTCCAAATAATTAATAAAAAATTGTTAACTATCACACTTTAAACAGACGCGAATGTATTCTGCTCCATGGTTCCCTCGTGTGATAATAATGGAATATTGCATATTATAATTTTTAACAAATATATGAAACCTTTTCTTTCGAGTGGTATACTGCAAATCATGTTTCCTATAGTCCAAATATTTTTTTTTTGTGGCTTAAAGGTTTTAAGCGTACATAACCTTCTAAAATAAACGTGATTTTTTATTACTTAACACCTTTTAAATTCAGTAAAAGTGTTATGTTGCGGTAGAGCTAAGTTTACTCTTTAATTCCAGTACTTCATAATTTACATTTGAACAGCATCTTCAACAGGACACATAATTTAGCGGCGAAGCGCGCGTGCGAGTCTTCAGAGTAGTTCCGTTCCCGCCAAT
>PNEQ01045285.1:0-30179 GCA_003012365.1 Medauroidea extradentata
TACAACGACAGAGTGATTTTTAAGCTTTTTGGAATTAAAAAAAATTCATAACTCCAAAAATGACAGTCCCAAAAATCTAAAAAAATTAATTTTGTCTTACATAGCTGTGAGGAACACACAGCTCAAAAATGAACTATATTCGTGACATTAAGTTCTAAAATAATTCTCTCATTGGTTGATTTGACATGGAATGACCCCTATCTCTTCCTCTCCCTCTCTCCCCTCTCTCTTCCTCTCCCTCTCTCCCCCCTATCTCTTCCTTCTTTCACTCTTCCCCCTCTCCCTCTTTCCCACTCTAACTCTCCCTCTCTCTGTCTCTCCCTCTCTCTGTCTCTCCCTCTTTCCTACTCGAATTGTCCCTCTTTCTAACTCTTCCTCTCTCTAACTCTTCCTCTCTCTAACTCTCATTCTCACTCACCTACTCTCTCTCAGTATCCCAACATTGTGTATGTTAACAAATGTGGAAGATAAAATTTGAGTATGATGAAAAGACAAACTGAATAGGCTCTTCTAATGTACTTACTATACCACTATGCCATCAGCCATCAACAGCCTGTAACATAATTGCAGAAGTTTTTTTTTTTTTTTTTTTTTGAGAATTTTGCCAGATTCAGTGAAAATGTGATTTTATTAAAGTTACATCATCTTTGCCTCAACTAGTTAATTTGTATTCTAATATTATGTAAAATAACTGATTAACATTTAAAATATGACCTGGAACTCATCATTTTTAATTACGTGTTTATATAATATTGTTTGTATTGTGATGCTTAAAGTGACAGTCCCTTCCAACATCACTGTCTCCCAATTCTTTTTGATGTCTTAAGCCATTCCATTGTTCTGTAGGGAGATTTGTTGGAAGTGGGGTGGAAACCAGTTTTAAAGCAGTAAAACAGTAAAGAAATAGGAATGTAAGTTGTGTCTGGTATAATTATTTTGCTCTACTTTAATGGGGTAATATTGTCATAGCCAAGTGATGTGTTAAATAGTGTGATACTCATAAATAAAGGAAAATCTTTTTTATGTTGCTGGTGTTAATATTGAAATCAGCAGGCACAGAGTACCGCTATCAGTTCTGGACATTTTATACATACAGGGGATAATTTTTTACCTTTATTTTATTTGCAGTTGAATTTATTTATTAGTAGTATCGTAAATAGGAGAATGAATGATACTGCAGTTTAAATTATATTTGATTTCAATTCTGTCAGTAAAATTTTATCAAGTCACATAAGTCACCAGTTGGTAAGTGTCTGCATTCTATTACTGATTTATGACATTATAAGATATGTATATTTTTACATCCGAGCAGACATTTTATATCAAGTAAAATGTTTTTTTAGAACTATCTGCTAAAATTGTATAGCAAAATCTATTGCCTGTTCAAGCTGGAGTTTTGTATTGACTACGTTTAGTGTGAAAATAATGTCGAGAAATACGTCTTGTATCTAACAGTGTGTATTCTGTTGCAGGCGAGATATACTACATTCCAAGCAAGAAAGGACAGCCACTGCTTGTCCACGACAGTTTCATATACTGCATTTCACACAAGGTGGGTTACCGCAAGTACTGGAAGTGCATTAACAGTCGCAATCACAAGTGCAGAGCACGCATCATCACCCACAGTGACACTTTGTTCCATGTGAAGCGTGTGCCTCACTGCCACGCGGCGCACTATGACGAGATACAAAAACGAACCAGCACGCAAGGATCTATGTTTACTCCTTGGTGATGTTAGCACTCTAATTTAAAAGTGTTGGCTCAAAACAGCTTCCTTGAAGAAAAAAAAGTTCTTCAAGTCAATGGAATTTTGTTCAACGAAGAAGTGATAATATCCTGAACTGATTAGTGATAGCTGTGATTAAATCTTGAATTTATTATTATGCATTAATATGTATTAAAAGTATTTTTGTCTTTTTTTTTTATGTATGTTGCAAAAAAAATTACATCTGTTTATGTTCTTTGTAATTATTTTCTGTGTGATCACACTGTCATTGAAACACTTTTTCTAAATAATTACACGATACAAAATTTTTATGTACTTTAATGGCAGTTATGTGTTAGATTTCTTTTATTATTTGCCTGGTTTTATCATCACAAGGATCACATGAAATTAGCTCGAAAATTTTATATCAATTCAGATAGTTAAACATAAAAACTGTCTTAGCATTTACTAAGCAAAACATTGTAGATGTGAGCTAATGCAGCATTTTACATCGTCTAAGAAACCCAAATGTGAGAGCAGAAATCAGTAAAGGAAAACAAATATTATTTAGCTGTTTATAACATATAATTAAAAATAAAACATAAAAGGTCTTGTGTAAGTAATTATGTTGAATAATAATAAAAAATGGAAAAACAAATTTTTGGAATAGAAAACAAAACAAAACAATAAAAAACAGGGTACCTGGAATAAAACCAATACATCACAATTGAGACAGTGCAGATAATAATTTAAATTAAATAAGTTTCGGCGTGTTTTTTCTGCTTATTTTTTCTGCAATTGTAATTTTCATTTATTTTTTATTTATTTATTTATTTATTTTTTTTTTTTTGATCTGGCAGTGCAGAATTAGATTTACCATAACCAGATTTACCAAATTTTTTTTATACATCTGCTATCTGTAGTCTAACTTGGTTAATTTTCTTTTGTTTTCTGGTATCATTCATGGTATTCCATTAGAACTTAGTTCTGAAACCCCATAGTAGTTTTTTTCATTCACTCCCATTGCAAGAATATTCTAAAGAAATAAAGAACTGGAGAGATAAATATTTTGTCATGTTGTTTGATCACAGAAACTTGAATTTGTATGTTGCCTACCAGATTTTGCTCATAGCTGGGTTTCTGATTTACTTTTCTGTGTTATGGTTGGTGAGAGTGTATTGTAATGATTGAGGCCACCTGCCACTGCAAGTAAGTTATATAAGCAGCGTTGTGTGCTCCCTCTTGTGGGATCGAAACCAAATTGTGTTGGTGTGTCAAACTACAAAGAGTTCCAGCCCAGCTCTATTGATACTTAACTTGAGGATACATTAAAAATGAAGCCATTATGCAACATTCAAATTATATAATGCCATAGCTATCACTTGAAAATGACATCTTGGAGGATGATAGATGATGATATGCGTAGGGTGGTGATCTCACAGCACTCTTGAGTTACACGAGAACAGGTACTAGAGGGTGTATGAGAAAGAGCAGGATAACCATACTGTATAAAGAATGGGAAATCGTGGATGTTATTCTTTGATTCAACAGAAGTTAGTCTTCGTTAGAGTGTCCTGCTAAACGTCTTTAAAAATTTACAAGACTTTAAATGACTGGAAAGTTACCTGTTGCTTCTGGACTAAAATTAGCTGTTTAAAATATGTACTGTGTGTACTGAAACTTGTATGATATATTTAGGGAAATGGTAACAGTTATGTATTGCAACTTATAGTGCAGCTCAACTCATAAGGGAGATAACCATGATTTATTAATCATTGTTTAGTGTTATTGAGAATTAAATCAACAAACAAAAGTTTTGAAACCATCAATTTACACCCAAAAATTATGGGTATTGCTGTCTGCTCTCCAAATGCAGAAAACTTTTTTGCCATCATGTGATATGGCAGTTTGATACAATAATTGTACCCAATACAGCCTACTGAAACAATTTTTTTCCAGTGTTCCGAGTGGCCAGCACCCACAGTTGTTATTCCATGTAGTGTAGAACTCCAATAAACCTCAACAGTGTTAAAATGTTGAGTTTATTCAAAGCCTTTTTTGATATCGTGCTAAAAAATGAATCTCCTGTACATGTTGAAGCTGTTTACATGTGGCAGTGCATAATGCTGAATGCAGTATCACCATTTTCTGTAAAGAGTCGCCTCTCAAAGTATTTTAGGCCAGTTTTGAACAAAAATTTTGGATATTTTCCTAGCTGTGTTCCAAGAAGAATGTGCTCATCAAGATCCTTTCGGTGACTTTTGTATTACTTTATCTTGGAAAGGGTTTTTTAATCAGTCTGTTAAGATATTCTTAATAGATAAAATATTTGAGTTAGAAGGTGCCATAAGTGAATTTACAGAAATTTTTTGTAGTTTGTCGTGAAGGATATTGTATTATTTGTAGTAATTGTGTGTTAAATAAGTATATTTAGTAATAATTATGTGTTAAATTGAAGTAGATGTAGTAATAACTATGTGTTAAATTGAAGTAGAGTTACCGTTATGAAAGTAGGCTGTTCTGTCGTGTTGGGCAACCTGGGTGAGCTTTGCATGCCTGGCGAGAGTGATGGTGTTCCAGGGGTGGTTCAATTTGTGCCCGGGATGAGAAACAAGCCCCAGGCCATCCACAGGGGCTACTTATACAACATCTACCACGAGAACCAGTCGACGAGGTTCTGGCGATGCTCCAGGTACTACAAGGCGTGCCATGCTCGCATCGCAACCACCGGCAACAACCTCGTCAATAGCAGCTTTGACGGCCACAACCACCCACCCATGCCACAGACGGTCATCGAGAGCAAGCTAAGCCAGCTCATAGTCCGTGACCCACATTTCCTAGGGAGTTTGCTCGAGCAGCGCAGAATATACTGAGCTGAGTTTAAATAAATAAATCCATCATCTGGTCACCTGACCAGTGATTGAATTATGAACACTGTTTACCTTATTATTCCAAACAAAGAGGAGCGATGAACTGGGACGATACTTTCTTATCTATTATCGATAACATGGTTGCTTTCAGTCTTGTACATGTGATCATGTGTAACAACATAGAGTTTGTTTATATATCATCACACAGTAAAGAACGATGCTATGCTATTACATTTAATCACTTTCGTACAACCGAGTGCAGTGACATATGTAATTGATAATCAGCTCACCACTCTTGAATTGTACTAGTTCAATAAATTGTGTCCGGAATTTGCTCCTGTTCATGTGTGTATGAAGTGGGGATCTTCATTTGTGGAAGTTTACAGTGTCATATTTGACATTTTATTTCCTACAATAATACTTCTCTGTAGAAGATTGCAAGAATTAAGAAGATGTATTGTGTAAAGGTGAATTACTGCATATTAAAATAGTTTGGACTTGAATGGAGGCACAAAATTTTTGTTTTAATGCAAATAAATAGCAGGCCATTATGTATTTAGTTTTTAAATATTTTAAAGCTTCTGAAAGGTTGTTGTATCAAGTGTTATTGTTAATTGGGCCTCATAAATTATTTATTTGTAGAATACTACACAGTATATGTTTTTTGAGAGTTTTGTATTGTATTTTTTATATTTTACGTTAATTTTTAATTTTATTTATAGAAATTACACATTTCTGCGAAAAAGGGGTTAGAATAGACTGTAACCGGATGAATATTAGGCAGGTACCTTTATCTCGACAGTTAAAGCGACCGTAAATGAAAATATTATTTTACATGTTGTTACTACAGTTCTCAAGATATTTTTGTTTATTACCAAAGGTACCGACATGTAACGCTTTATAACTATATCATTTGTTGCTATAATATTAATTGAAATAAAAGTCTTAAGAAATACTAAGTAAAGCCATTTTGTTTGAAGAAACACTTAAAACAATTACATTTTGGTCATAAACCAAACATAATATTGCAAGGAATAGGTTTATTCATATTCGTTCATTTTAGTATTTTTTACTGAGAGGTTGGTCACTTTCTCTATTCGTTCACTACAGCGGTAAGAGTAATTATCTCTACTTTGAATTATGCATTATTGTAAGAAGGCTGGTTGTAGCATCGACATTTGCTCAGTCACCACTTCTCTCCGCTTTCAGGTGCAAGCAAGGTGCTCAACCAGTGATTGAACACTTTTCTTGCAGAATATGGTTTGCACTTAAAGTGTCTCCAGATGATCAGCATCAGTCTTGCTAGATAGATCGAATGAGTCACAGAAATTGACGTACTGGGCATACCGACTTAAAATATGGTATTGTTTCACAAGTTTTTGGTTCTTTTAATGTAAAATCTATTTTCTAGACTACCGGTAACATAAATGCATGCTCAGATTAAAAGATCCGAATGTGAGACACTTGGATTTTGTTATGTTTGGCAAAACTGTACAGCCTGCTTTATTTGCTAAATTGTTTAACTCTATATGTTTTTAATTTTTTTTTACTAACCATTTTCAAAAGAATATATAGGGATGTTATGTTTTTTTTGTTTGAAATATAATACACTGTGTTCACAAAGACAGTGTAAATTTGTACCAGTGGCCTTACGTGGACAACTTTATCAAAATAGGAGCAATGTCATAAAGAAAGAACTTTAAGCGAGGCAGTTTTAAGCAAGGATTTACTGTACTTTCAGTTAATATCCTCTTCTGATACTGTAAAACGAAGCAAATGACGTTTACAAAAATTTGCTTACACTTCTGGTAGCCCTGAAAAAAAATTTTTGTACATAATAAATCTCAGTTAATGGTCAGCCTCATACATTTACATTAACTGTAATCAAGTTGTAGCATTCTGCTATGGAAAATTTTATTTTAATAAATATATATTTTTTTTTTTTTTTTTTTATTTCTTGTGCATTTATTTTAGTGCTGTTTTTGATTTATGGACACTAATTATCTTAACTTTTGTTTCATTTTTAAATTATATTTAATTCATTCGTGTTAGTTAATGAATACCTTTAGCCTTCCTAGCAAGCCAAGAATTAAGTTATAACTAGGTGGTTAGGTTAGGATACATTTCCACTGGTTATTTTTTATTATTAAATAATATGTTGCTGTGAGCACGGGGGTTCGAGATTACAGCTTCTGGGACTGTTTAGTTTAAAATGGCTTAATATTTTCTACCTCTGTCCGAGTCAGAAACTGTAGATGCCATCCTAATTTTTATAAAACTAATGGCTGCCACTATGCAGTAGTTACGTCTTGCCCTGGCATGCAACATTTTGAGAATATCACCCATTTCTTGATTGAATTATATTATTTGAGTGAGCAAAAATTGAGACTTTTAATAAGAGGCAGATTGTGTTGCCATTTACTTAAGTTATCCTGCAGAAAATGCTAAGTGTAACAGAGACGTGTCTTTCTAGCATTATTATGACATCTGAGTTAATTTGAAAGTGGGTTATTTTTGATGTCTCATTATTCTGACTGAGTTTTAATTAAGTTTGGACCATTTTCTTTTAGTTTAAACAAGTTTTTTGGCCAGGAGTTCAGTGATTTAAAGTATCTTATCTACCACTCATGAGGATGAGTGTAATCATGAACAACGATAAAGTGTTTTAATTTGAATTGATATTTTTCAAGTTGAGTTCCAGAGATTTTAATCAATCTAACAGGTTAAATGAAGACTAATTAATAGTTATAGAGTGACACTTTTCATAAGATTTTTTTTTTAATCATCACAGTAATTTTAATTGATGTCGTTTTCTAAAATCAATCTGTGAGGATGTGGTAGTATTAGGTTATTTGATTCATTTGACTGCTCAGGTTTAATATTCTTACCAGCTATTTCTTCTGTTTTTTTTTTTCCATTTACTTTTCTTGACAGATTTTCAGTTATGAGCTTTGTTATTTTATTTGCGTGTGAGTTATTTGTGTACTTAACAGTGTCTGTTGTCTTCATTGTTTTATGTCATGACCATTTCCAGGAGCTACATTGAACTATTTGTCTGATCCAAATCGTCAAAATCGAAACATAAACATGGTAGCTACATTAAATACTACAATATGTAACCGACGCTCATCTGCGAGGTCTAGCGACACTACAAAGTTGACGTACGGTAAATAGGAACTTTTTTGTATAGGGTCTCAAGTCATTCCATTTTATGGTAGTGTAAAATTTTTTCTGTGATCTTTATATTATTTCTGTAATGGGGTGTGTAATAGACTGAAGTCTTTTGTGAGATACATACCATGGTTTGCAAATCTTGCTGATTCACAGAAAACCCAGAGTTGCATAAAAGGACTAATATAAGTTAAAATGTTAATAAACCATGCAAGTCAGATGTGGCTGTAGTCATCATACATGTGATTCTTGAATATGTATGTAATGGTTATAAAAAAAATAGAAAAAGAAATAGATAAGGACCAAACAAGGTGCATGATAATGGTAACTTTGATGGACAAAGGTGTCGAAGACAACACTAATGAACACAGTGACAGGAATTATAGTAGACAAGACAACACAACGAATATAAGACAGACGATAATTATAGGCTCCTTACAACATCAACAGATTTTTTTTATTGTAAATTTTCTTTTCTATTGGCTTTTGAAACGTCACTGTTGTGCTATAAAATATTGTTTAATTGATTTCCTAGTACTACTGTCATTACTTTTGGCTGTTCATTATTCACCTGGAAATCATCCATGACTGTTTAGTTGATAGTAGATCTTTTGTACTGATTTTTTAAACTTATTTAACCATTAATGCTGTCGAGATGCAGTCTATATAACTACTGTTATGTGATATCTCCTGTGAATGGTTAATTGTATCACTTAAAACTGATAAATGTAAGATATTACTTCCTGAATTGTAATTATATTTGCATGATATGACGTAATGTTATACATAATGAGGAATGTGTGGTGAAGGAAGCGCGAGACTGGAGAGTTGTGGTTGCGTAGGTGCGGAGGGCTACCACTTCATCTTGAGCTCGCTGGGCAACAGGCAGCTGGTTGTTGGCAAGAACATTTACTACAAGGAGTACCAGTGTCGCAGCGGAGAGTACTGGCGTTGCAGCAACTATTGGCGTACTAAGTGTATGAGCCGCTGCTTCAGCTCTGGAGACAATGTCACCTGCCTACGCCACCAACACAACCATTGAGAATGATTTGTTACCCCACTGGTCCCCTTTCCTTATATCCTTTCTTTCTTCTTTAGTCTTGCCTTTATTTTTTCTGTGATAAATGTTTCCTTTTTTTCTTCCTTCCTTCTTTCCTTCCCTTCTTCCTGAATTTTTCCTTTGTATTCTTTACTTATTTTTCCCTTCAGTTATTTCCTCTTCTTTTGTTCCCATGTTTATTCCTTCTGGTCCTTTTTCTCATTTTTCTCATATTACTACTTCCATTTCTCCTTCGTTTTTTACTTCCATACTTTCGACAATCATTCTTTTCGTATGTTTTTCTTTACTCTCTTAGTTTCGTTTTTCTTCCTCTCTTCATCTTTTCTCCTTCCTTTCTTCGTTTCATCAGCATCTTTGTGTGGTTCCCACAGTGTCTGTGTGTGATTCCCTAGCATGTTCTCATGTCCCAGAAGATAAATTCACATTATTTTTAGACACCAAATTAATATATCTTGCTGCCTGAGTGATATTTGGCCAAAATGAGTTCAAAACCATCTGTCTAGTGACTTGAAAAGTATAGTAACGTGATTATTGTATGTGGACATGAAAATAGTGTCGATTATTGGAAGTTATTATTGTACCTAAAAAAATTTAAAGTACAGTGTGACATTGTTTTTAAGCTGGTTGTTATTATGTATAAGAATGCTGCAAACAGTGAAACAACATTTTTTGGATATTAAAAAATGGAAGGTGGTATGACGATCATAAACCTTCCCCCAATTTTTTTTATGCTTGTGATTGAAATTTTGATTGTTATTTGAACTGTTAAACATGATTTATGAAGTATGTGGTTTTAAGTGAATTCCAGTAAAAGGCATGACCTTTCCTGGGATTGAGTACAGTCCCCTCTTGATTTGACGACCCCGGGAATAATGGCCCTCTCGATGTAAAAACTCTTTTTGCAGGAACCATGGAAAATTGGAAAAAATTTGCTTCAAAAAATTAAAAAAAAAAATTAAATTAAAATTTACAGAAATTTGCTGAAAAAAGTGTTGCATTTATTATGGCCGCAAATGGTTGTAGTTATTTTCTCGAAAACTGTACTGCAGCACAAGGCATGTTTGTTCAAAAAATATGCGTTGCCCCTTTACCCCGCACAACGCGATGGCCAGCCGGCAGCCCACCTGCCCCTTCCCAACCCCCAGCCTACCACTCCAATAAGGCATTTTTCTCACCCCTTTTTCATCACGTGCACGCCATAACTTTTTTGCCACTGTGATTTCTCGTACCCTTGGATACGGTAGTCTTTCTTTGTGCCTGTAATATTACGATTTTGATCTGTGCTCTGATTTCTGGACTTTTTTTGGTTTTAAAATATGATGGCGACTCATGCTTTGATTTCGTTGGGTTTCAATTCTGTAACCTTTCGGTTTGTGGTTTTAAACAATTTTATACTACGTCTTTATTTTTATTGGATTTGGATTTAAGACTGGAAAGAGAACCTTCTTGACACTTATGAAGGAGTATGAGATCATGCAGGTAGTGGACGAAAACAAGATCATAAAGACAGAAATTGCGCTGCAGCATGGCATTCCGAAGTCGCTTATTAACAATGATAAACGTCATGGCGTTTGTAATTGTTTACTGTTGGTGAACAAATTAAAACTAATCATAAAATCCCTCTCCATGCACATTAGTGAAGTGTGTAAAAAACTTGTGCGCAGAGTACAATCATTATAAGAGCAGATGATTTTCACACGGCAGGCCAAGCTAGAGAAATGAAAGAACTGCAATACAAAGGAATTAGTGTTATCATCACATCCCATCTGCTGAGTGAACGTCAGGATCTGTGATTAGATAGTGATCAAAAGTGGCACAAGTGACACGTCATGTATGTTGGTTTTGAACTAACCAGTTTGCAGATAGGTCCTTGTGCACACACACTACCTCACAAGTGTGTGTCGTCACGTTCTGCTTTAATGTTAACATAGACTAGGTCCCTGGAGGCAAACAGCTTTATCAAAACGTATATTGTGTCGGATAGAATTACTGCTGCCGGCAAAGTTTGTGCCTAATAATGTGTCGACGAAAAGTCTTACAGGTGTCAACCATGACATACATTCATTCAGAATGTTTGTACGTGTTGAAATAAATTACTATTTTAACCAACAACATTGCGATAGTACCCTGTAAATAGTTTCGAAACACCAACATTGCTGGCAACGTTGACAACGTTGCCGGCGATATTCATGTTTCATTATCATGAATTCATTCTTGATGCTGAGCTACAAAAGGTCGTATATGCACTTCCAGAATATCTATTTATTCAAAATATGCCATTCTATTAAAAAATAATTACAATTTCAGTAAACTTTGTTACCATATTCTTGCAAATAACTTCCAACAGTGGTCATTGCTGCCACAAGAATTTATACTGCCAGCAAATTTTTTGCTTAATTTTGAGCGAGCAAAAAGTTCATATATGCTTCCAGTGTATCTATTTATTCAAATTATGTCACTATAAAAAAACAATACTATTTCAATAAACTTTTTTGTTGCGTTCTTGCAAATAACATCCCAAAATGGACATTATGGGCGCAAGAATTTATGTTACTGGCAACGTTTATGATTTATATTGAACTACATAAAGGTTGTAGATCCACTTCAATGGCATACTTTCTACAATAATGTGATTGCTTAAAAAAAAAAATGTTTATCACTTTATAAACACACATAATTTTTGTGTCAAAGACGAGTGAATGCAGATTCAATGATAAATAACGTTAATTTAGAAATTTTAGAGTTTGGGGATTGCCAAAAATTTATTAAATTTCTAGTAACCACCCCTCTGAAATAACGACTCTATTCGTGGGAACTATGAAGGTTCATTGAGTTGGTAGTTGACTGTAGTAGATGTTTGAAACCACCACAGTCTCATTTTCTGTTTTTTTCTCTATAGTTGTTGAAGTGTTGAAACTCCTTTTGTACTTTGTTTTACTTTTGAGTGATCTTTAGTTCAGTTAGTGGTGTGATTGGTTATTGGTTGAATGTGAACCAAATTCTGTGACAGTAGTGGTAAATGACAGACAGTTTCTAGAGGTAGAGTGTATAGTGACATGTATTACCCTGTGCCATTTATAGATGAACAAATAATACACAGCAGTGAGCAAAGAACTGCTAACATAAGGCTTTATTGTATTTCAGTGTGATACCTATCTCAACAAAGTAAATTAAGCATAAGTTCTCATTACTGAGATCCGTTTTCATTGTGTGTTATAATATGGGGTCAGTATATAATTTTTAGTTATAGACAAGTTAGTGTTTTTTGAACTGTAGTACATGGCCAAGTTTATATTGTTAGTGCAGCTTTATATGTACATTTTCTATGTTTGAAAATTATGTTGTTTTTTTTATAGAATATATTAGTTGATGTGGTTGAAGCTGCAGCTTAATGTTGTACTATTTATGTTTGTGTGTCATCAGATAGATATGTAAAATAAACTTTCGTTAATTCTTATGGCATTATCATTTTATTATATTCTTCATGCCGCAAAAATAATGTGGGGTATTTCATCACAAATTCTGAGCATATATATATATATATATATATATATATATATATATATATATATATATATATATTTATTTATTTATTTATTTTTTTTTTTAAGACTCTTGTAGTTTGTTAATCTGCATTTTAAAATTTTGGGTATCTGCATAGTTATGTACTCCCATAATTGTTGTAATAACTGCAGTTTCTTGTATTTACTATATGTTAGTTCCTTAATACAGTTCGTATTCAATTACCATCTCATTTCCAATCTTCGTAGATTCTGTTTCGTTTGTAATGACTTAGCTGTTTATTATAAGTTTTGCTCTGACACTAATAACATAATCCATTTTAACATGATTTCATAAAAAAAAAAAAAAAAAAGGATTGTGTAATGAAAATACCTAACAAGCAATGGAAGTATTAAACATTTTCAAGACAGGAGTTAAGCACAGACCACAATTACAATCAAGAAATAGACTGGAAAATCACAAATTTTGACAAACACAGACACAAATGTGTGGCAACCTGGCTTCCTTCAGGATGTTTATTTGAGTTTCATTTTCTTTATTGTGTGTGTGGTCTATCTTAATTTTTTCTTTATCAAAAATTACAACAGACTTTCATAATGCTGACACAAGACAAACTGTGCTTCTTTAGCTTGTAGACGTTGCAGTGATGTGTACATTCTATCTTCCTATATCGACGGTTACCTTGCCGGAATTCAGCTGACGGCACATAACTTTCTTTGTTTTGCATAACATTTTAGCAGCATGGTTTATAAATATATGTATTACTCGGTAAATAAACCGTCCCTTTAGTTGTATGATATTTTTTCATCCTCTAGAGAAGGCCAACAGTTGGTGCAGTGGTTAGGCCATTCGCTTCTCAGCGAGACGATCCAGGTTCAATTCCTTATGTTGTTGTACAGTATCAGATTTTCGCACGTGGGAATCTGGTCACACAGTGCTGTTGTTCGGTGAGTTTCTTGCATGGTTGTCTCCTGTTTCCCCCGTTATATTCATAGTGGTGCTTCTCCGTAGTCACCTCACGTCACACCTCACCAGCGGAAACACCTAGTACTTTCCAAAATCTCTTCACTTCAGTTTATTAACTAGTAGTTCTGTGGCGTTAAAGGTTGATAATGATAAAATTTACTGAATTTCAAAGCAGCAGTGGACATTTATTTTAGATTAGTGTGTGTTGGAATGTGTGTAAAGTGTGCAAGAACGCATGTCTTCACATTCTCACGGGATGGTTTCAGTCTCATAAGTGTGAAAATAACAAGCATGTGTTCATTAGACGCACACAGAGGTCAACAACTGTTCCCAGATTCTCAAGAATTTCCTGTAAACTCTATTTAAGTGACGCTTTCTTCATGCCATATTCATTTGTAGCTGAAATCAAGTTTTTTCAGTGTCTTGAATGAAAAATATGTGCTTGCGTGTACTGTATCTGAAATAAAATTGTACGTTACTGTGATTTGGAAATATTTCATTAAAAGGTGAACTGTTTTCCTTCTGTACTCTTCCCTAAATATTGGGTGTATACTCTTGCTTCATGTAACTTAAATAAAATTTGGCAGCTACTTACGGACAGTAACTGTTAATACTGTATTTTGCGATATGAGGCACAGTGCTAGACAAAATTTACAGTACAAATGTTGAAATGGCCATGCTTTATTATGTACATTTTAGAGCAAAAAATGTCTTGCATTTTGATACATATCACAAAATATTAAAAATTATTGCTAATACATAGCTGTGAAATTTTACTGAAATAGTATGAAACACAGCATAATTATTAAGTTATTTGTTGTATAAGTCACAAATTCAAGAGTAAAATACGGACTGCAAACATTACAAACACCTTCCTGATTTCTTTCATCTTATATTTTTGCATCTGAATTACAGCTTTGGCTTACTCTTTGTCTGGGGGTTGCAGGTAACTGCCATTTCGTGATGAGCTCGCATGGAAACAGACAACTACTGTTTGATGGTAACGTCTATTATCGGAAATACGAGTCGAGCGACGGGGGAGAGTATTGGCGGTGCCGGTTCTATTGGAAGACAAAGTGTCTCGGCCGCTGCTTCACCAGCAGAGGACAGGTTGTGCGGAGCTACAATTTCCATAACCACCAGGTTAGGGCACCAGCCGTCGAGCTGCCAATGTGATGGTTGCAAGCGAAGATATGTGGCGTGCTTGTGTTATGTCTGTTGTGACATTAAACTCATTCAGTGTAGTGCTAAAGAAGAATTTGTTGGTAGGATGAAACAGAATTATTTTCATCAGAAGACATAATCAGATAGTGAAATTAAGGGCCATTTTGCTCCTTTGTTATAAATAAGTTGAGTTTGGTGTGGTTAATTTTAGTAATTAGAATTTTTTTTACTTGTACGAATTTTAAGTTTTTTGTTATCAAATAATGAAACTGTTGAGGTAGATGTAGAAAATAATGATGTTAGTGTTTTATAATGCTTCTTATTGACACAGAGATGTGTGGTGTTTACGTGGATGATATAAATTAATAAAAAAACTCATTTCTTAGAGTTTTTTTTTGTGATTATTTGATATTGTACATATGTTTTTTTAAATTTCTATATTTATTTACAAAAAAAAATTAATTTTAGTGAACTATTATTACATAGTTATCATTTATTTGCACGTATGCATTGTATGGTTTTATTTTACAGAATATCAGATAGGACTTTAACTCCATATTAATTTTATGAATAAAAAGTGGCATACATTGATTTCAAATTTGAAACTTGATAGAGAGTCTATTATGATTGTATTCATCTCATCAAACTACAATTTGAGACTGTATTAGTTAAATATTGTTTTCAATGTTAATTTCACTATGGCTTTTATTGGCAGAAATTTTTGTGACATGTTATGGGGCACAGTTATAAAATTTTTCGCAATAGAGAAGGACATTTCGCTTTTTGTGAATATAATTGAATTTTTTTCCTTCCATTTTTTGATGTTTGTTTTCATTATTTATAGTTTTCGGACACACGTGAACCATCTGTATCTTGTAGTAGGGTTTTGGTAAGGAGCTGGTGAAATTATTTTTCATTGAATATGTTTTCTGGAAAGAAAAATTATAAATACTGTATGTAAATGATCTGTTTTCACTAGTGGGTTAAGAATGAACAAATAGTGAATTGTGACTTTGCAAATATTGTCCGGGTAGTAAAATTTTGATGCAGTGTTATGAAACTGAATAAAATTTATTTTTCAGAATTTGAAATAAGTGATTGTTATTAATGCCATGATAAGACATAATGTGTCCTTTATACTTTTGCCGTCCTTAGTGTGTAAGATTTTTTTTTTTTACTTTATCAATGTGATGTAAATGGCTTCCTTGTACCACACACTGCACACACTCCTTTGCACGTACATCCAATCTGGAGGTCGCAGTGGCTGGTTTGAGAGTTCAGTTTGATAGATGTAATAAGTTTTTGTAGGACATTCTTGCAAAAGTTATGTTGTGTGAGGGTTTTGTCATGATTCTTCTATTTACTCCCTCATCTTTGTTTCTTAACTATTCCTGTTGTATTAGGGTGGATGTAGAGTTTGGTTCCTCGCCCAGCCATCCAGACTTCGACTCCCAATTGTTTCATGAAATTACGCCAGGTGAATGCAGATATAGTTATTCACTTAGGGCCTTCCTTCCCGTTTCCTGTCGGCCAGATCTGTTGACTTCTTTTCTAATTAAGTCGCTGTTAACCTTCATATTTTGATAACATGCCACTTTTCACTCTCCCGTGTGGAGATCACATTTGAATGTTTCGTGCTGAATAGTTGCTAACTCTTGAATGCTGCTTGTACTCAGTACTATAGAGTTTCACTTATCTGCCATAAACAGGCTGACAGAACATCAGGTAAGTGAGAATGTAGGACAGTAAGAAGATATAAAGAGCGTGGGCCCGAGTTTCTCTGCTTTTGAGAAAATTATTTTTTTAATACCAAAACGAGAGCCAATTTCGTACAATTGCTTTGTAACTTTATTGTATACCGGTTTTACTGCCTAATGTATATTTTCAAGATTAAGATTTTAACTAATTTAGGAATTAAAAGGAAATTTTGTTAGTTAGATAATTAGCTACTATCATGGCTGTGTTTTGTCTTGATAAAGTCAGAGTATGTAGTCAGTCCATATGTAATCAAAGTTACAGAGTGAATTGACGATATTGGATGCCATTCAAGTTTTAAAAATTAATTATTGTTAGTAATGTTGTAGAAACTCTGAACCAAGTCCTTGAGGGAAAGCTTGAAAATGTCACAACTGTTACTGTGCATATTGTCAACCATATAATCAGGTTTTATAACAACAACTGATAAGTTGGGGAAAAAATTGAATGTGCTATCATGCTTACAACTTGGCACTTCTTGCTAATTGATGCAATTTTATTTTTCAGTGGGACGTCAAATAATACAAAATGTCTGATCAGAGAGACTATACTGTATGTGGCAGGCAGGCATAGAGTGTAATTTGATTCAGTTTATTGCCTCCCAGCAGGTGTGGTCCACTTTGTACCGACCAATCGGGGGCGCTACCAGGCAGTGTACAACGGTTGGATTTACAACATGTACCACTGCAATCCGGACAAGATGTTCATGAGGTGCTCCAGTTATGTCACCAAGGGCTGCCCCACCCGTATCACCATAGAAGGCTCGACTGTGGTTGCCATCAGGGCTGAACACAATCACCCGCCCCCAGACGAGCAGCTCATTCGCAAGAAACTAGCACTGGCATCCATGTACGTCAGCCAGACGTAGATTCCTTGGCAAGTGAATTGCTCCTGGCCACTTGGATTCTTTTTTTTTTTAATGTCATTATTATGTCTGATCATCCACTTACCATTGTGGCCAAGATATTTCAACTGAATCTAACAATTATGAATTTTAAATTATTGTTGAGGTGTGTGTGTGTGTGTGTGTTGTCAGCTCTTAATTGTTTTCGTTGATGAGGAATATAATCTGTTAGATTGTTGCAATTTGGGTTGGAGTAAATTTTGGGTGGTTGAGTAGTTGTAGCGAGTTTGAGTTGGGGGATGATAAATTTGTCGTAATTTAGAGGAAAAGTGATTTTTTCTTGAAAAACTAGCATGCAACAAATTGTTCTAGTAATAGCACTGCAAAACTTGTTTAGAGACTGGTGTTTTGACCATTCAATTTCCGTTTTCAAAATGTCATGCTGGGAATATTTCGTTTTATCAGTAGTGGTAGTAGTATAATTTGATCATTCAAAATTTACTATATTCTATTAATGGATTCAGTATTAATAGCTTTGATGCAGTTTTGTTAACCTGAGACAGTAAGTACTAAGGCATGTTAAATAATTCTGTGAAATGTTTCTTAAAATGACTCCTTATAATCTTCTGAGTTTGAGTTTCTAATTCTCTGATGTAAGAAGGCACAAACAACTTGTGGGGTGGTATCCCTGGCTTCGCTTGAAGTATACTGCAGCAAATTGTGTCAATTACTTTTTTTTATGAAGTACCAGTACTTAACGTGAAAAGACTCCACTCTTTACATTCTTCAAAGTGGGTATTAGAAACATTATCTCAGAACACCTCAAAAATGCTAAAACAGATTTTTTAGAATGTTGTGTTTAGGGAAGGTACTTATTGGATTTGAAAAACATAAAGTTGAAAACCTTATATCCCATAAGAAAAATAATAGTAGTAAAACAGTGCATGACAGTTGAGTGGCTTGCTTGTGGAGGTAATACTGCATTACATACACCTGCTAGGAACAGTCTTATAGCTCTGTCAATTTAGTGCCTCGGGTACACAAACAGCTTATCTAGTGACTCACTGTGTACTTGTGTGTTAGATGCTCGGAAATGACTGAGAAATGAAGGAGATCATGAAGCACACATCAAATGTCGCATCTCCACAAAGGGCGAAGCTTTGAACTTTTGTGTAAGATTCCTCTTCCGACGCATATTTACTGTGGTACTGTACTTTAAGCAGCGACCATATAACATTTTATTGGTGGAAAGTCTGTAACTAATAACAGTGTATGTTTCTGCCTGCGTTTCACCTACATTCAGTGAGTATGGCAGTCTGAAAAGGCAGTTTTTTGGTGTATTGAAAGGCTTAGAACAGTGAAGTGTGTTTCTTTTTTGTGCATTGGTGAAATGGGTACATGTGAAATAGCTTAGTAAAAAAATATATTTGTGAACACACTGCAATGTATTTGAACCATGCAGTAGGCGGTGCCCTTAAGATTTTACGTTTTTATATATTTGTGGCTAAAATTCTCCACAAATGCTTGGTAGGGAAATCAGGTAATGATTGTTGTTAAATATACATTATAGGTTCTACCAGCCTGGTGTTATTTTGAGAATGTACATGCAGTTAGGGTGACAATTTCTCACGCCACTTGCCTCATTGTCTTTACATGCAGGGTGCTTAACTTGTTTTTCCTGTTGGTGTCAGCATGTTTGTGAATTTTAAGTTGTTGCCCTATATTTTTATGGCCAAGTAAAAAAATAAAATTATGGCGTGTGCTTAAAAATAAAAAAAAACTTAACTATGAAAATGTTGTGTGTCCGAATCTCGTGGGAACAATTTCACAAATCCCTACAACTCTAGCACAAGAGCGACACTCTGTGCTAGGCACAAGTTTCCTACCCACACCTCTACACTCACTTCATTAGGCGACGCACTTACTCGCTAACGGGACACGGGATTATCTACTACCATAACATAAGCAAAATTTAAATGTTAACAAACTCACTTTTAATATCCACAAGGTTTACAAGGTACTGAACAAAAGCCCTCAGGCTGATCACAAAACGTCGTATGTCTGATTACAAGTCAAATTGAAACATTACACCCAATTAATAAATACAAATAAACGGGGCTTCTGATCCCCTCGTGACCGAGACGGCACCGCATCGCCTAACGGCGCAAAGAAGTAGTGAAGGTTAAAAAACAAACTCTAAGAAAAAAAGGTTCCAAAATTAATAAGCCTTACCAGAAACTAATAAATGGAAGCATGGTGCCGCGACGGCCACGAAGATCTCGGTAAACTCACTCGCTAGCAAGACGGAGGAAGAGTGACCCGAAACCGCTCAGGAAGGCACGCCTAGGCTCGGGAGAGAAGGGGAAAGGGGGGAGGGAAGCACGAAGACGGCCGAACCTGGCCGAACATTCACGAAGCTGCGGCAAGCGCGTCGGAGTTTATGCGGGAGGGGATAACGAGTTCATTGGCGGGCTAACACACGGCGCACTATTCAAAGTCACAAGCCGGTACAAAGTCTGTCCAGGAAAATCACAGTCTCACACTCTAAATAATCCCTTAGGGCACATGGGGGTGAGCTGACCAGCTCAACTCCCCCCACCAAAACGGCGCAAGGGTCTCACAGACATACAGTCATGCCACTTGGTAGAAATTCTTGAAGCCACCCCCTTTGTCATAATTGGGGATAGTGCGCCACACCCGACCTCCGGGTGCACAGGAACCCTCGCCAGATCGAAGATCCCACTCCGAAGAATCTCGTAGAACCTCTCGTGCCAGAAGGGTAAGGAATAGGAAACGAGCGGCCCGGACACATGTAAACAAAGAACAATGTGATCATATACCTCCTAAGATATCAAAGCCCCTGTAAATAATAACAAATTAATACCCTTGCTAATATTTCTACACAAGATTAACTAAATTTTATTTTTTCTTGAATTACACGTAAGGAAAAAAAATCTAGAAATGGAAACTTTTGGGGGATGTAACAATTCGTAAATGTTATTAATTAACAAGATACCATTTAGTCACATGGAGAGGTTTTTTTAATAAAGCCATGTTTTGTAATGCTGTTTACATCATGCTGCAACCTAGCCAAGTAGTTCCCTCAAGTACAGTATTGATTATGTTCTTTGCAACATTCTACTTAAGATGATGGTGTATTGTAACCAGCCAGTTGAAAATGCCAGCTCGGTTGGAGTGGGCTTCCAAGTATTATGTATAATAGTTTGAAAAACAATATTTACAATTACATAATTTAATTTTGTTTATTTATAAAATTTTGTAGTACTATATTATGCAGGCAAGTAAATAAAACAAATACTAACATGGAAAATTATGTGACTTGTGTCTATTTGTCTAATCATTGTTTTTTGAAATGATATTTAAAATATCACACAGAAATAAATTAAAAGGGGGGAGTAATGTACTTCTAGTATTTGAGTTTGTGACTGATGCACATTTTAGATATTAAACAAGCAAAGCTATGTGTATCATACCTTACAAAAATCAGCTATGCATTTAATCTTTTTGTATATTGTGAGGGTTGTATCTCATCACAGGATTTCATAGGTGTGTCATTTTTAGAAATTTGTCAACTTGGCCCTGGTTGAATTGCTGGAAGTGGTTTGTTAATTCTACAGCATACTAATTGATGCCAAAGAAGTAGTTGTTTCAGCTGGCCAGCTTTCAAAAGTAATATTGTGAGAGTGTTTCTAGGGTTGTACTGTCTGTGTGCTATGTTCGGCTAGTAATTGGAATGCGTATCGAATCCATTTTCCTGTATACAGTGGTTTTTACATAATCATAAACTGGTTGTTGGATTAATGTAAAAGGATAAAAATTTCCACTGAACACTTGTTTGTGTTTATCTTGTGAATAAAGATGCAAAATATTAAATATTACAACAAAATAACAACTCTTTGTCATGTTTCATTTTTTTTTTCTTTTGATTATATGATTTCTTGTCATAATTCATTTTAATGATAAATGCCCACGGCTAAGTTTTGGCCGATAATGACGGTTAGAGCAGTGGTAAACAAAATTCACTACTACGATTTTTAGTATTTGTGTGTGTGTGTTTTTTTTTTTTTTCAAGCCAGTTTGTGATAACGTTTTGTAACAATTTAAATAGCGCAACACCATCTGGATGTGACTGCTTTACGTTGATTCGTTCAACTGGGTTGAACCTGTCATAGCATCAGTGGGAAGCTGTGGCAAACATGTTTTCACTTGGGAACTATTTCACCCTTGTGTTTTGAACGTACTACTACTCATATGCGTGTGATTGATTGTAAGGAAGTGATTTTGGTGTTCTCAGGAGCTGATATAGTTCTGTGAAAATAATCCAGTGAGTAAATATTTTGTCACTTGTATTTTTTGTACTGTGGTAGCTTTTCGCTTGGACTTAGTCCAATAAGTGTGGGTTCGACAGGGTATGTTGTACTTAACTGCAATATTCCTGTGAGCTCACCTACTGATTTTGCCTAGTCGACGGCATGCTATTTTGTTGTGATTTCTACTGCAATATTTCGGCAGTGGCCAATCAGAAATCAGGTAAGCGACTTTTAGGCTCGTATGATTTTAGATCCATAGAGATAATAATAGGTAGATAAATCTAATCACTGAATAAATGTCTACTTGCATAGAAAAGAGTCCTATTTGTAAGCTATTGAAGACATCACGTGAGATAATAAATATCTATACTTTTAAGTACAACCAGTAAAGCAACAATAGCGGAACCAGGAGTGCACCTAAGTTATCGGCTTGTGATCTGCCCAGTCATAAATTCAGCAAACTTATTTAAAAATTTGTAAATAATGTTGTACATTGTGCCGTGGAAATTAGCTATGCTGAAGGGATCTCGCAACTCTGTGCGAATGTACGTGTGTGTGTGTGTGGTTGGTTGCAGACTTCAGACATGTCACTAGTTGTACGTGCACTTCCACTGCTTGTCATGTGTACGATAGTTGTATTATAACACTTGTGTATCAATGTTGTGCACTTCTGATATTGTGATCACATTGTTATTGGAGTGTGCTGTGGTGATTAATTTTAAGTCACATTATAAGAATTCCTGGTCCATTCGTCACAAATGCACGCGGACAGGTGTGATGGGCTTAACGTGACATGTGATGGCAGCCCCAGCTGGTCTTCAAGTAGGACTACATAGCATCATACTGTTTACAGATAGTGAAATATTTGTAAGTTTTTTCTGTCCATTGTGTGCTTTTCAGTCTTATGTAAATATTAGCAGCATGGTGGCCAGTATTAATTTTTTTATAGGGTGCTACTGTAAAATGGTAGGTATACAAAATTCATGCAAGATCAAGATTAAAATAAAGCTATTTAGTCTTTATAATTTAAATATTGTAGTTTTTTTAAGTTGTCATATTTTGCAGTAGACATTATTGCAAGTACTCTGTTTATAGTTTGTCTCATGTGAAAGTTCTGTACATGTATTGACAGATCTGTACACTGTCATATCACTATCTTTTCTTTTGGGAAAATAACTTTTATGTGTATTCTGGGCTGTTTGGTGCTGCTCAGAGTTTGCTTTCAGTAGAAATCACCAATGATGGAGGAAAACAATACTGTATACAGGACTGCCACCAACGTGTCCATCAAATACTATAAGTCTCTTAACGGGATAGATTGTACACAGTTTCAGGCAAAGTGTGTTTGAAATTTTGATTTCAAAACGGTGCGACTAACAACTTGAATTGGCGATATTTAGGGATCTGGAGATGCCAAGTGGTAAAATTTCCCGCTGGTCTGTATGTTTGTGGCTGGAGACAGTCGCTACAGCGGAAGTGTGATTGTGGGTGCAGGTGCAGAGAGGATGTTCTTGGTGCCGAACAGTCGTGGCGGCTACCAGATGTTGTACAGTGGCTTCTTATTCAACATGTACCGCAAGAATGATATTAGCTGCTTCTGGAGGTGCCGCAACTACAAGACGTCTTGCCATGCCCGGGTCGTCACCAAGGGCTTCACCCCCATCAAAGTCGTCAATGGTCACAATCATTCTCCTCCTCCACCACAAAAGACACTGTCACGTTTGGCATTCACTCCATGAACCTCTTCAGAGCTTTTTCAGTACGCTGTGTTCTAAGAGGGCAAACAAGTCTGAAAAAATTCTGAGGAATATGCTTTAACAGGTGCTAGTTTTATTAATAAACGATGATGTGTTTAGATTGTAAAGTGTCCTAATTTTCTCATCTGGTTTGTGCAGTGGTGGATTTTAGGGGGGGCTACTGGGCTGAAGCCCCCTCCAAAATCGTGGTCAACATTGTGTAGCTAAAGTATGTCCAGTCACATCAAGGAAACTGGAGTTTTGTTCTATGATGATCCATGTACATTTAATGTGGCCTACTGGCATGTATGTTATTTTGAAGTTCTGTGACAGTAAGAAACCACAATTTTGAGGTGTCTGGTATTTTTTACTATTCGTAAATTCACGTAAGGCCCCCCCCCCCCCCAAAAAAAAAAATACGTTTCTAAATCCACTACTGGGTTTGTGAATTATAACTTTAGTTTGTTTAGTTTGAAATACTTTTGCTGTAATAATAGGGCTACAAGTATTCAACTTACTTGCGTGATGGTTTTGTTATACTCTACTCAGAACTAATGTATGTGTCTGCTACATAGTATTTTAAGGAAATGTTGGTTCTTACAGATAATTCTGTATACTAACATAAATACCAGAAAAAAAATTAAATTTGACACACCACACGAGGATGCTCGAAACACCACTTTTTCTGATGTGATATTTACCTGTGAGGCATTGATCAGTTAGAACTCAAGACCTTTATAGTTAAGCAATGCATTGTCTTTATCATCCTTCATTTACTTCAGAGTCGAACAAAATACAACAATCAGTTCGAAAATATTTTTAAAAAAATACAGACATTTACCTTTACCCAATGGTTAAATCAGTGGAATGTGTGGTTTCAGACCATGTGTTCTTCCAAAGCGTTGCACTACGAGGAAATATGACATTAGAAAAATGTATTTGTTGATGTCCCATACAACCTCTCAGGACTAGCAGGTTAAATTTTTCATCAGCATGTTTCTTTTTTGTGTATTAGTCTGCAAATGCTTTAATGCATATTGTTACAGACACTTACTCTTTTTAAACATGAATTTCTTCCTAATGTCTACTGTTCATTGTGTCTTGCTTTTTACATGTGTTAATTAGATAACTAATGTCTTTGCCAGAAATTATCTTTAATTATGCACTATAGTTCTTGTATGTTGAACTTACCCCTTGCACTTATCCATCCAGTTCTCTTTCACCAACAGACAACAGCTTGATTAGAGTCGCTTCTTGGACACCATCAACATGTTAAGACATACTCTGCAGATGATAATTGGAGGAATGATCTCTCCTAGAATAACACAACAAGGAGGTAATGTTATGCCTCCAGACTTGTACCTACCTTATTTGCCAGCATATAAGACAACTATTTTTTATATGTGTTTGGCCTGTAAAAATTCCTTCTAGTCTAATGTGGAGGTGTGAAAATTTTTAGTAACCTTAAGATCGTTTGAAGTTAAGCTGTAAGCTGTGGAATTGTGTGAAGTTAAAAGGATTACGTTTTCTGTTACAAATCAGGACAAATGCACCATTTTTGATAAAATTTACTGTTAAAAATTCAGGCACAGTTAGTGCTTTATTTAAAAGTGGCTGGCGTTCAGCAGTATCAGTGCTACAAGTGCCCATCGCAGTGCATTGACGTGGCACTTGGGCACTCGGAGGGCGATAATAGACTACGTTACTAGTTTATGTGACTCCAATGTTGTTTATATACCCGTAAGATAAGCATTAAAAGTATTTCAACTAAATATTTGTGTTCCCGGTTAGGGGATAAAAAAGTATTTTTTGGCCAGGAGTTAAAGCAAAATAATTAACTTTTTTTAAGATTACGTATCTTCGAAATCATTATGTGTCTTACGTACAGGGTCGTCCTTTATGGCAGTAAGTACAGTGTATAGTACTGAGCTTTGAATGTACTGTACCTACACTTTTACATATGCACGCAAATCCAGTGCAGGCGTTTACTCTGGGAAATACTATTTTGTGTAAATAATTTTTTTTTTTATTTTTAATTAATTTTTCTTTTACTAGGGTACTCAGAATGTTCAGTTATGTACAGCAATGTAATCATTGCAGTGATGGCTTCAAAATCTGTGTTAATAGTACTAAGTGTGTTTCTTTTTGTTATAAGTAATTGTGTGTAATGTTTTTATTTGTTTATTCTAACTTTACTATAGTAGTTTGTTTGTAAATAAGAAACTAACAAAGAATATACTGTGACCTGTAATGACATAATTTAATTTCATGGGCAGGATTTCAGCATTTTGATTAGGGGTACAAATAAATGAACATCACTGTAGCTAATAAAAAGGGGGGAGGTGGGTTGGGACGAGTGTTTTCCCGGGGAGTTTTGGATTTTAAGGCACAAATTGTGCTGTTCAAACAGTTTTTGCCAAGTTATTGTGAAAATTACTACAGCTAAAAAGGAAGGTTCTAACATCCAAAATTATTTTTGTTATCAATAATATTAGAATGTCAAGTGCCACTCACAAATCCCGCCCCTGTTTAATTTTATCAATATTTATGTACATAAAAATGTTGCTTTATATTTGCTTTATCTTTGTGAGTTTTAAGTATTTTTCTGAAAATGTCGTACCAGATTTTGTGTAATAACTTTTATATCAATAATGATGTGATAAAATGCAATATGTCACACACGTTTTTTAAATTAAATTTGAGAAAAAAGTATTTGGCTCCTGGTTTATTTATAGCCCTCTCTTCCAAGTCCACTAAATATTGCAGCCTCAAGAGCAGTGAATGTGTCAGATACTGTAATGGCTCTTAGTTGTTCTACATCATAGAACTGGACTCGGGTGTAACCCAGCTGGTACAGTCACAGACATTGGATTTTGACAGTTTTTGCTAAGGTATCGAGCGATTGAGAGGTTGGCATGATGTGAAACATCACTGATTGAATTTTTATTGAAATTATGTTACTGTGTTGTGGGTCATTTATATTTTTAAGTTAGTGTGTACAAAATTATGTTACTCAGACAACAAAATAATTTATAATGCATATGGAAATCTCTGTCACTAAGGATTTAACACACCTAACGTTTTGGCGTCATTGAAACGTTTGGATAAGAAATTTGCTGCATGTTTTAAACAATACTGATACTTCCAAGCCTGGACTTTGTTCTGTGTTCTCGTTGGGTAAAAATGCAAATTTACTATTATTTTATTAAGCTTTTACTTTAAGTTTTAAATGGTTACACCTGTAGTATTGAGCGAAGTGTCAGCTATAGATAGCTACAGCACATTTATGGTCTGTGTTGAATTAACTGCGAACACAGCTGAACTACATTAAACAGATTTTGTTTATTATGAACATCATTATTTTTCACAGTGAACGTTATTGCGTAATGGCATATGATATGTCTGTCATTTGAGGCTGTGAATTTTGTGGATGTCTCATTTTTTCATAAGCAGTTTTCAGTCTAGGGTTGATTTCAGGAGAGAGAGGTGTGGAATTGACATAATGCAATTCAAACAAACTTTGCATGTAGTGCAGATAATTTTATGTTGGTTCTCAGACAAAGGCAGAGTTTCATTGATTGCAAATGTTCGTAGTGAATTAATAATCAGAAGTTTTTTTTTTTGGCAGGCTATTCGCCTGTAGGCCAGAGGCTGGATTAAATATTGCTACTTAATTGTTATTTGCACAATCATAGTGCAGAGCAAGTAAACCTGGTTTTCACTTGCACCTCTAGCTGCAGCTGTAATTAAATAACTCCAGAACTGTACCAGACACAAGGGACATATGGCCCTCATTGTGGTGATATAGTTCTCCCATTCCAGTATACATAATACAGTCAGGATGTTCTTATTTAAGTACACTGTGGTGTAACCAGGTGAAATGCAGGTGCATATTTTGTACTGCACCTGTAACACAGCGATATTTAATTGTCCTCCAGGCAATCTTGGAGGGTGTTAGGCACAGTTGTCTAGAGGTATGGTGGGCTCACGGTGGTCCTGGTGTGTTCTAGGCAAGGGTCTGATCATACCGAGCAGCCGCGGTGTCCCGAAGCTCTACTTCAACAATCATACATACAGTGTGTACAACAAGATCTGCTCGAAGGACGGCAGCATCACCAGCGTTTTTTGGAGATGCCGCTACTACTGGAAGACCAAATGCGCCAGCCGCTGTGTCACGTCTGGAGATCAAGTTGTCACCCTGCTGGGCGCCCCACACAATCATTAGATGCGTCAGTCCTGCCCGAACTCGAGGGGTGTTGAGTTTTTGTGGATGACTCACGTCAACAGCCATAAGAAAGAGATTTTTTTTGTAAATTTTGATGTATTTTTGTGTTTGTGCTTGTAATTATTGCCGCCTTAGAAGTGAAGAACTTCTACGATTCATAACAATTTGCTGTAAGAGCTTGAATAGTTTTGCTGATTATCTTTCCTTTAATCGTTTGAGGTTGTATCCTTCATGGTTGGGAAAATAGTGTGTAGCTGGCAACGTAATTGCAGTAGCATTCTGAAATTGCTAAAGTGCTGAAATAAAATCTGTTCTGTTAGTATTTAGGGAAACTATACAGTTGAACCTCTTTAAATAAAAACCTGAAGGGTAATTTTTACAGTTTCTGTTAACGAGGTTTGTATTAATAAGTGTTTGCAAAAACTTAATAAGTATGTGAATATTTTTTTCATCAGCAGCTTGACTTATTTTGACAGTTGTTTTATACGGACAGGAAATTATTAACTGAGCCGTAAAGTTCGTAATTAATTTCTCTTCTCATTTCAATGGGAAAGAAAACCACATTATATTAATGAGCATTTTGTATTATCAAGATTAATATTACCGAGGTTCCACTGTAGTTTGCTGGAGAAATTTAATAGGTATTTGGATTTTTTTAGAAATAGATTAATTTTTTGTCATAATGGTATGCAAAGTACAGTACAATTTTTACTGTAAGTAGGTATTCAAGATCTTGACACTAATATATAAGCACATTATCAGGTTGCTGTATATATGACTGGCCGGTAATAGGCCAATAATAAGTACTCAGTAATTTCAGTAGCTGAACTCAAATAGAACACTTATCAATTAGGTTGCCAGTAGAAATTAACAGCCATTTTTGTTTTCGAAATACACTTTCTAAAAATAAGTCTTTTTAAATAAAATATGAAACAGGCTACTGTATAACAAAATTAAGTAATGTAGTACAGAAAACCATATTTAAAACATTTACAGTTAATTCTGGCGATATACTTACATCTAATTCATTACTACTCTTTCTAGATCTTCTGCACATAACATTATAATTATAATTTAAAGGTTAGGTTCATCATATACTTCCACCATGTTTATGTTGCTTGCTTTGCTGAGACCGACTGACCTCTTGCACACCGGTAGATTCAGTAGGAAGTGGTGTATTGTTTACACGTCATTTCAGTTACTGACTGTAGCATCAGTGTCTAAAAGAACGCTTGTCAGTAGCAAGTGGAATGCGACCTGTGTAGCAAGCAGTCACCTGTCAGTCGTGCTGTTTATGAGGAAGAAGGCTAGTTCTGGGGAAGTTTTACACATGCTTATTCATAATGACCCATTTTTGTGCAGTTTGCTGTCATGCTATCGTTCAGCCAGTTGTCTTGAACTCAAACTACAGTTTTACTTCTCTCCCCTCCACCTTTACAAATTTAGCAGCCGGGCAGGTTGAGTTTATATCACGGATGTACATAATGTGATATTGCTTTAGTGATAGTAAATGTTGTGGAATATTGTAGCATGTTGTACCTTACATGATGAGCTGACATAAATGATTGCACTTTCTGTAGACAGACCTCAGAACGTTTAATAGTGATATATCATAGCTGTTATTGGCTAGTAAAGTGAGATCCTACCAATAGGAGAAGAAAACTTCAGGCAGGTGGACAATACACCTCAACATAGTGAACAGACTACTTGTTGCTGATTCAGTAACTACATCTTACTCCCGACGCCATGTTGATGCCACTGTCTTTTGTTTTTATGATGGCAGACTTCCAGGAATGCACCCATCAGCTCAATACAAAAACGTCACATGTACACAGGAAGTTGAAACAATTTGCCCACCGAAAATAGCACATTTTCACAAAATCACCAACAATAAATATAAATCACAGTTACAATGGAAAAAAAAAACTAATCCAAAGGGAGGGGACAAATCATCTTCACAGAGGGGGTGAAATTCCCAGAAGGGGTGCTAAGTGACACAACTCTCACTACGCCATCTTGACCTGGGCGGACAGCAGTTAGACGAGCTGTTTTCCACTTCAAGGGTGGCAAATGTGAGTCTTTGAGAAGGACCAACTGTCCAACTTGGGTATTGGGAGCAGGCTTGGTCCACTTTGTCCTTTGCTGGAGAGTGTGCAAGTATTCCAGGCTCCATCTTCTCCAAATCTGCTGCTGGAACTGGGTGACTAACTGCCATCTATCCAACCTATTCATGGGCACTTGGATGAGGTCATGATCAGGTATTGCCACAAGAGGTTCACCAATGAGAAAATGTGCAGGTGTCAGCACATCGTACTCGTGAGGATCGGTAGAGAGTGCACATAGTGGTCGCGAGTTCAGCACAGCTGATACTTGTACCAGTAGAGTGGCAAGTTCCTCGAACATGAGAACATGATCAGCCACAACTCGCTTTAGGTGCTGCTTCGTACTCCTGATAGCTGCCTCCCAGAGGCCACCAAAGTGAGGGCTTGCAGGGGGACTGAACTTCCACGTGATACCTTGTTGTGCTGAATTCGTCATAATCTCTTTCTGATTGTCACCTTGAAACAAAGAACAATAAACTTCTTTCAAGTAGTTACGTGTCCCTACCAGGTTTGTACCATTGTCTGAGAGCACAGTGGTTGGGATTCCTCTCAGTGATGTAAATTGTTTAAGTGCTGCAAGAAATGCAGCTGCTGAGAGGTCAGTCACAAATTCCAAGTGTACTGCCTTTGTGGCCATGCAAATGAATAAACATACATAAACCTTCATTGCTGTACTCTTCCGTTTTCTGACTGGAGTGGCAAGTAGTGGTCCGCCAAAATCAATTCCA